>JBBPDB010009945.1:0-13077 GCA_037974465.1 Brachypetersius altus | reverse complement strand
CAAAACAGGACAGGTAATGGGATTTCCTTCTCTCTCTCTCTCTCTCTCTCTCTCTCTCTCTCTCTCTCTCTCTCTATCTCTCTATCCACCCCCCCCTCTATCCACCCAAGATGTTCTTTCTTTTTTCTTTTCTCTCTTGCATCTCTCTTTCTGTTGCTTTATCTCATCACCTCTTTTCTCACACTGTCTCTCACTCTCTCACAGTCTCTTTGTTTTCTATCTCTCTCATTCTCATTTACGTCTCACTGACTCTTTCCTCTCTTCACTCCCCAACTCTCTCTTTCTCTCATCTCTTTCTTTCCACATAGCAAAAATGAATACATTATCACAAAAAATAAATCACAGTAATGTACAATATTTTAATTACATTCAAAGTGTGGCAGAGAAAGTACAGACTTTAATAGAGACGAATCTTCTACTCTCTTGTAATATTACTGTATTATAGTTGAACTAAAGATCTGTGCATTTTTAACTGTCTGGATTATTAATCATCAAACCCTTCATGTGGCCCATCAGGTCTGTTTGAGCAGGAAAACACTGAGTAGGGCAGTGAAGGACTGGAGAGTCCAGGATTTATCCATGTTTTCTTTGGCCAGAAGTTGCTGTGCCATGTCATGATTTAGGAACTGCTTATTTAACAAACAGTTTGACCTTAATGGAGCATTCAGGTCTAAGACTAGCACTGAATATGTACTTTGTTGTTTCATGCAATATTCTCTACCCAAAGTATTGCATCCCCAGGCTCTCCGATTCAGGACATTGTGTCCTTTTTGTGTTTGTAATCCAACAATTTTTGTAATGCCCCCATTTGCAGAAGGAAATCTCAGTTGCTAGCATAGCTGCTAATGTATATAGGCTAATACATACACAATATTTGGCTTTCTAACTGTAATGTTAGCTATCTTGCTTTCTTGTAGCTACAACAGCCGACTTGCAGAAATAAAAAGCATCTTAAATCCACCTAATCATTAGATTTTACATTTTGGAAGTGACTTGTGGTCTTGACCTCTCTCATGTGTTTCCGTCTTGTTATCACAGTGTAGTTTTTATAGCCCCCTATGTGGGATTTTATAGAATCGTGTGTGCATGTGTGTATGGCTAAGTACCTGCAGGTTGAGTATTTCTGAAAAGACTGATGGAAGCACATACCAGCGCGGCTAGCTGTCCAATAGCAGTACGGCTTTAATAAATGAAAATTTATTAGGATTGCGGGTCTTGCCAGAGGCTCTGGGGCCCGCTCCGCCAGCCCCATGGTCAAACAAACATACGGGGCTGGAGGAAACCATTCCAGTACACATCTGTTAGACGTTAGCGCTTTTTCACCAACCGTCTGTGCTGCAGAGCGACTTCTCATTCTCACATCCACATTCCTTCGCCTTCGGAATCTGAATTAGACACGATCCTGCTGCTTGAGTTAGTAAGACATAATCTACCTCAGAATGCTAACGCCGTTGATCACGAATGACAGTCGTTAGCGATGCGTATTAGCTTGCATTTATAGTTAGCCTAATTAGCATTCCTACAACTATGTCAAGATGCCGTTTGTGGTTTCTGATGTTGTTTCCTATAGAATATAATACGGACAAAATTCAAGCCACAGGATAACTGCTGTTTTAGGCCATGTAGTTTTGCCTATAGTACAAAGTTATATGTCATTCAGTGTCAGAACCCGCATGAGCAGGTTTATTTGTGCACACTCCCAGAGGAAGATTCTGCGGCTTAGTCTTTTCTGCGGTTCCTCAGAAGTAAATCATCTTCCTAATAAACTACCCGATTTAGGAAAAATGAGCAAAAGAAAAAATAAACCTAAGACAAAAGTTCTTGGGCTGTTTTCATTGGCTTCTCAGTTTTCCTCTATTTAACAACCTTGTGGGTCTCAAAACTTTCAGATATTGTTTTGAGAATTTCAGATATTGTTCAGGCTCATTTATTATAAAACCAAGTTTAGGATTATCTGGTTTAGATCTGATGATATGAGAAAAATAAAGATGAGAGCAGTGAGTAAAAGAGCATTTTAAGATCTTAAATTGGGATCGAGCTGATATTATAAGGAAACCTCTTACAAAGGAGAAGTGTGACAGTCGAAAAATTAAACTAAGCTCAGTGATGGCTAGGAGAAACAAGCTGGAGACAGAGGAGAACTTATTTTGAATTTTTCTTTCCTCTGACCACTGTTTGCTATATTAGCCTTGTAGCTTCAGTGTAAAACATGGCCAAATTGATGGACTACAGAGGGAAAGTTGTGGAAATCTGATATTTTAACCATTTCTTTCAGTCTTGTGCATGAAATGAAAGAAAGACATGAAAAGCAACACGATTCTCTCCTAATAAGTCTCTGTCATGCTAAATCCCAACACACTGGTGCTAAAAGGAAACATCAACCACTTGTGCCAGAGGATTCCTGGCTGTTACGCGTGGTTCTTGTGGTCAGCACCTCGCTGCACGATGGCACTCTGTGCAGGAGGAAATCTGCCATCCGATTTAAATTGGTTTCGCAAAATGCATCCAGCAAGCTGAAGCTGGTGCCAACTAGGACACATTCAGGGCTGCAAGTTTAGGAGGCCAAGCAGTGGGTGCACAACACTTCTATTAGAGAAAGAGTAGCTTTGCTCCCTGAGTCGTCTTTTGTGATTTTTTGAGAGTAATTTTAAACGCTTTGGGTTAAGATTGCTGCTGTGTAGTAGAACCTAAACTTGACCAAACCTTTTGTTAATCTCTGGTCATAATATATAATTCATCATATCCCAGAAAAAGATTTTGCCCATAACCATCTTTTATTTCCTCATCAGAAATAAATCATCTTATTTAGAGGTCACTGAAGTCTTGTTTCCTATAGGAGGACAGAAGAAATAAGGAGCAAAAGAATCGATTTCTCTTTTTTATTTTCTTAAACAACCTTATCTCAAAACTCTCTGACTTCAGTATATGAGACCACTTTGATCACAGATGTTGTGCAGGTTCATTTATATTATATGTCTAGGAGAAACAGGCTGGAAAAAGCCGAGATCTTATTTTGAATGTTACCTTTCTCTGTGATGTATTTTAGGTTTCCTGTAACCTTTGATCACAATGTAGACTTCGTAGCCCCGCCTCTTAAAGGTTTTGGAAGTTTTGATAATGCCGGAGTGCACAAGTGGGTTGGAGAAACGTATATGAACCAGTGTTTCATTTCCCCTGCCATAGAGAGAACCCCAATGTATTCGCTATTTTTTGCTTAAGATTGACCTGAAAAAGACCCAGAATGTATTTATTATGTTCAATAAATTCACAAAATTACACTGGAGGCTCTGGAGTTCTCCACTCTGCTGTTACTTTTGTTAGTTTGCTGCTCATTGATTTATTTTTTTCTTTCAGAGTTTAAAAGCTGCATGTTCACAAGAGGGCTACAATCACAGATTCTGTCTGAGCATATAGTGAGCAGCTGGGCTGAGAGCTGACAGTAAAATGACAGTAAGTCTGTTTGACGTCTGTTTTAAGGTGTTTACCCTAAGGTACTAGTTTAAGGCCCAAACGTTCAGTTCAAAAGTAAACACTTAGGTGAAAAACCAGCCCTGGCTCTCAAATGAGGGCTGTGTGAAAAGTTTGACCCCCTTTTCATGCATGGACCGTCATCAGTGCCATCTAAACAGCTGTCTGTCTGCTGAGTGGACGCCCTCATGAGGATGTGTAAATGACCCGGCACTTTGAACTGCTTTGAGGCTTAATAATTACAGGGTGTTGGTGTGAGAGAGGCTAAAGGTCTGTGTGTGTGAGAGAGAGACAGAGAGAGAAAGAGAAAAAGAGAGAGAAAGACACTGCATACCAGCCATAGCTGTGACAGCTGAGCCATTGAGCTTGACCTTTGCCTTCAGCCTGTGATCGCTAGAGTGGTCTGTATACTAAAGCTGGGTTTAGAAGCACTGATTGAATCCGATTGCTTTAACAAACGTGCCCTCGTGAGTTCCCCAGACACACCCTCCCAGCACCCCGGGCTGTAAACGTGCAAGTGGGATAATATACAGTACTGTGCAAAGTTATTAGCCCCCCCTCTTTTTTTATATTTTGCTTTGAATCACATTGTTGATGTCAAACTGTCTTATCTTTGACATATTGAGCAGATTAAATGAAAGAAATGGGAACAATTGTTTTACTGCAATAGACTGAAAAGTGCCTAAAGATACAAAGAAACCAGATAAAGGAGTTCTAACCACTCAGCATTCAGCACCACCAGTATACTGATCACTGCTGGATCTGGAATCATCTGCACCTGGTTCTTCTCTGGTTCAGGACTTCAGTTAGATGGTCTTTGTTCTGCGTGAATCCGGACGTCACAGCGTGTCTTAACCAACAAAGGCATCCCTCAGAAACTGGTCAGGTTCAGGGACTGGACTGGAAATGAAAGTTTTGCAAGTCCTTCAGGAAGCCTGGAGAACTGCTCCTCAAGACTACATTGCAAAAATGGTTGGAATCCAAATGAAGAAATCATACTGAAGCCACTTAAGATTTTTACTATTGTAGCCGTAACTGATTATTATGATTATTATTTAAATTATTATTGCTACTATTCTTTTAGAAATAAAGAGAGACATTTGGAGAGGGGGTCGGCGTGAAACTCCTATAGTCAGAATTGTTCACAGTGGAGGTGAATGGAACCAGGCGTCTGCCTCTAAACGCAGAAAGGTATTCCATCAGGACACCTGAGGCGCAGTTCTGCCAGAGTTCTGAGAGGATTTAAGTCCTAAAACTAAACCCATTCATGGTGGAGGGGAACATGCAGGGTGTCGTGAGGCAAAATAGTCCTCAAAGAAAAGTGATTTAGTTCAGATTCTCTACTTTACATCCTCAACATCTACATAAACATGAGGCACGGGGAGCATCACTGGAGATTCAAGGTTTTGTGTGACGATGTTCAGGAGCAGAAGTATAAATCAGAGTTTTCTGTAAGGACTGGTAATTGAGTGACTGGAAGGACCTACTGTCCGCTGCTGCTGCAGACGCCCAAGACCGCGGTTAAGACTCTCATTAATTAAAAGCACAAGCCTGGGGTCAGAGGTCACGTCCTCCCAGGTGGTTCAACGCCACGGACACAGCCAGTCTGACGCTCCGCTAATAATGTCCTGTTCTGAGAGAGTGGGAGACAGACAGAGAGGGAAAGAGAGAGAGAGGGAGAGAGAGGGAGAAATAGAGGGGAGGCGACACAAAGTGATGAAGAGAGAAAAAGAAACGGAAGAAAGAGAGAACGGAAGAGAGAGGTAGAAAGAGAGGAATGAAAAAGAGAAAAAAAAGACAGAAAGAAAAAGAGATAGGAAGTGACAGAAAGAGAAACATATAGAAAGGAAGAGAGGGAGATTGAAGGGGAAGAGAGAGAAAAAGGAAGAAAAAGGAGAGTGAGAGGGAAGAAGGGGGAGATAGAGGGCAAGGGAGGAAAGGTGAGAGAGAGAGGAAGAGTTAGAGAGGGGAATTAAGCGAAATCACCGCCTGAGGCACAAACTCAGACCCAATTTAGGACTTACACTTAAGAAGCACTTTTTAAAGTCGCAGTAAGGCGTTTAGGAGAAACGTCTCGTCCCCTGGTCAGCAGCCCGTGACGTGGGCTCAGCTGTCACTAATTAAGGAGGATGTTGACAAATCGAGGACTTGGGGGATTGTCCAAGGGTTGTCCTGACAACACAAACGCACTTTCAAAGGAAAAACATGGTTCTTTAGGTCCATTTGCTTTGCCAGGTGACAGTTCCCTTTCTGCTCCAAAACTTTGTTCTCTGAACAAACAATATTGTAACATAAGACACAAACTCTGCTCTGTAAGCTTTATAATAGTTTCAGGGTGTGAAATTGATCTTATTGTAAAGATATTGGTATTAAAAACCTGAAAATCTTCTGACTGTACTAAATCAATCTGACAGGTCTGTGCATGTGTGTGCGTGTGTGTGTGTGTGTGTGTGTGTGTGTGAATTCATTCCCCCTTTTGCGTGTTGCTGTGCTCGCAGTTGTCACTGTTTCATCGCAGTGATGCCCCCCACAGCTGTCCTGCGGGTTTAAAAGGAGATTGCATAGATCAGTGTGTGTGTGTGTGTGTGTGCGTGCGTGTGTGTGTAGTATGCTGGTGTTTGGCCAGGGGCGTGGGAAAGCTGGGAGGGTGTGTATGTGTGTCTGTCTTTCACAACAGCCGCTAGCATGATCAGTAATGTGCTGTTAGCACCGTGTTTACACGTGTTAAAGAGACGCCCTTAAATCATGAAGGCTAGGGGCTTCTGAGGCATTTTATTCACCAGCACCTTCACGTCACATATTCAACTTTTACATTTCTAAAAATGCATAATCATTATAGTAATGTTGTGTAGTAACTGGTTTTGCTATATAACCATATTGTGGTGAGTGTGAGAGAGACGGACACCTGATAGTGAATAGCCTTTTATTTCAACTCAAAAAAAGTTTTAAAAAAGACTGTTTGGGGCAGAGCACACAGGCCAATCACAGTCACAGGCTAGCATTAATCCAGCCATCCATCCACCCCACTCTAGTGATTATCAGTCTTAATGAGGGTGAATGACAGCAATGCTAATTTAACTATGCACATGAACCATCAGTACACACAATTCACACACATCAGGTATTTACTTCCTGTTTCCCAAATACCTGTAACACTAATATTTCCCCATAAAGATTCCTAAACGCTAACATGCAAATGGCCTCATGGGAGCGCAAGCCCTACCATTCTGCTCGCTTCAATATTATATAATTGCATTTATGCTTCAGAAGCCCAGTAGCTGTTTTCATGGTTTAATGGCTCAATAGCAGTACTGGTGAATCAGTGGCCCAGTGGCTGTACTGGTGAATCAGTGGCCCAGTGGCTGTACTGGTGAATCAGTGGCCCAGTGGCTGTACTGGTGAATCAGGGACCCAGTGATTATATTGGTGGCTCGGAGTCCCAGTAGATATACTGGTGGTTTAGTGGCCCAGTGGTTATATTGGTGGCTCAGAGTCCCAGTAGATATGTGTGGTTCAGTCACTCTGTAGCTGTACTGGTTGTAGCCCAAACCATTCTTTGAATGAGTTTCGTGTAAAGAACCTCTAGAATGAATGCCTGCCAGTCTGAAGGGAGCCTTTTGAGTTATACCGTTTGGCAGGTGCTGCATGTCATCAGTAAACTCTTTCAGTGAACTTTCTTTCTCCAAGGACGTCTGGACCTGGATCACATGAAAGAGCCAGAGTCAGAGGCAACTGGATGCGGATGAAAAGAGACGTCACTCGTCGCCCCCGTCCGGCTCGTCCACCTGCCTGCTCAGATCTGCGCTGATCCGATACCTGTGTAGATTAAGCTGTGTGGAGGGGAGGGACCAGTACAATAGCGCTGGTGAAGGGTCAGCGGCGAGGTGGTCAGTCTGCCCAGGCATGGTGGATAATGAGTGTGATTGTGTCGGGTTTCTTTCAGAGCCTTTAACGCCAGGATGCACTTGATGATTGAACACACATGGGTGTGGCTGCTGGTGTGCGGGTGAAGGACTGTCAAAAGAAAGGAAAGGGGCTCACAATTACACCCTTAAAACTACAGGTTTGTATACGGCTTGGGTGTTAATCTCTAATATAGAATTGTTACGTTATATGCACTCTAAAAAATAAGGTGGCAAGTAAGACCATCAAGTTTGACCATTAATTTGGTTGTAGATCCAAAAGTGATTTCTACATAAACTGTTAATGAACAGTGACCTACATATGAACCATTCAAGCAGAATCAAGCACATCTAACTGAAGTCCTGAACCAGTGAAGGAACAGGTCCAGATGATTCCAGATGATCTGGCAGTGATCAGTATACTGGTGGTGCTGAATGCTGAGTGGTTGGAACACCACATTTATCTAGGCACCGTGTATCTTTGTGTAACCATTTATTCCTGTTTCTTTAATTTAATCTCAATATGCCAATGAAAAGACAGTGTGAAAGGCATCCAATAGTATTTTTGCACCAAAAAAGTGATTCAAAGCAAAATATAAAGAAATAAAGAGTGGCTCAAGACAAAGTACTGTATGAATAATGTTGGCGAGTGCAACAGGTGTAAAGTCCTCTCTGGAAAATGGAGCTGATGCCCCTGGTGTGAAAGGGGTCTCTGCATCCAGTGAGGCAAATTCACTAATTTGCACTTAGATCTCGCCCAGAAACTCTGACTCTGCCTCAAATTGTTTCCGGATTGTTTCAAATGATCCAGAGGGAACATTGAACATTCATTCATCTTTGCCCTCAGCCTAACTCTGGTCCTTAGATGGAACTCAGTGTGAGGTTTTCAAATCTGTGTTGTGTTTGTGTAAGGATATGAATGGAGTGACATCATGCCTCAGTGTGTTTGTGTTCCCACCGTTTTGGGAGTCCACGTCAGCGATTAACACACACACACACACACACACACACACACACACACCTTCCAGTGGCGCTGGGATGTGTCAGCCCCGTGGTCACTGGGAGTGGGTTGGGGGGAGATGACAGGGTCATGAATAATGACCATTTACAAGAGAAGCAAAAACCCCTTCAGCTCTTTAGCTTAAGAGGCTGTAAATTATGAGCCATTAGGAGGCTTTGAAGTGAGGAAAAGCTCCACCAGCTCCAGAAACGAGGTCCCTTTCCTCTAGCTTAGCTCTAGACTACTCTTAGTTCTTACTTTCTGATGGATAGGTCTGTTTTTAGGCCCAATGTGTCCTTTGCTCAGCTGTAGGTTAAAGAAACCTGCCCACACAAGACAGAAGCTTTCAGAGCTACAACAAGCCAAATGGGGAAAAGCCACAAAGTCATTACTCCGAGATTGGTGGGACCTTGAAACCCCCATGCAGACAATGAATCATATTTTAACACGCCTACATTCAGCTCACTTGCAAACCTCATTAAACCTACAATAGAAACAAAGACTTTTTGGTGTGGTTACAAGTCGAGGGAGGGGGAGGGCTGTGTTTTATCATTATTGCAATAAATTACGCAGCAGTGCGCTTTTCTGAAAACATCACTGGCACCTTGAACAGTGGCCAATCACATGTCTGCAAAAAGCGTTAAATCGGTCAAATCGTTCTTTCATAGTGATGAGTTTCTAAGTTGGTCATGTTTTACAGAGAGCTGGCAATATTCCCATTAAACATAAAGAGCCTGAGCTTTAACTTTAAAATGCAACTTTAAGTTAATGTTATATTATACAACTGAGTTGGACACATCAATCTGTCCCAACAGTACAATATTTTATAAAGGTGCTACTTAAATATAATAAAGAAATATAATAAAAGCTTATGATTTAATATTACAATCATATATTTATGACACTCTATATGTCCATGTTTTGAGTCATGCACTACAGTTCCTCGTCGCACTGAATGGTATTTTCAGAGAGTTCAGAAAGCTTGTCCAACCTAGCAACAGTTGTTATATAGACAGTAGATCTTAAATGTATTTTATATGTCTAATATTTCTCAAGATTGATTGTTGTAATATTGATGAACTAGTTTGTAGACAGTTATTCCTTAATTTTTATTTAATATACTAATATAAACCAATGTATGCTAATATATTAATATTAGTATTTTAATACATATAAAAGTATTCTGTACTTATTATGCAGGATTTTATCAAGTGAAATGATCATTCTATTTCAGTTTCTTGAAAAAAGATTCATATTTTCCTCATTAATATTAAATAATAATAACAATCTCAGCCTGGGTACAATTAGATATTAGATGTACCTGATGTCCATTAGACATGGACAAAAAATGGCATTGAAGTTTTGTGTCTTTTCTTCGAAAACTAACATTTCAGTTTGTTATTTATCATGGAGACGTCTTCAGAGATCACAAACCAGCACTGGCAGTGTGTTTGTGACGGACCGTGATGAAGATCTAGTGCATGTGTGTATTTTTAATCAGACCTACTGACTGAGCCTGGAACGTTTAATGCCTAACCTTCACAGCGGAATGCTATCTATGCTAATGCGGGTTGTTAGCTAGCACCTGACAGTATGTCCTTTGGGGTATGAGTGGCATCAGGAATGACACTAATTCCCTTGTCATTTTAAAGAGCGTTCGAGCTTCGGGTTACAAACCCGGCCTAAATACCTAGGCGCTAATCGGCCCCGAGTTCGATGGGTCCTTCGAGGGCTGCCTTGAGGCCCATTTCCATGGCCATAATGGCCAGTGTAATCTACCCTGCATTAGTTATGCTTTCACCTTTCCTCTATGACAAGGTCAAGCTCCAAGAGACTTTGCAGGGCCAGAATACACCACGTTAGGCTTTTTTAGAATAACCAGCTACCCAGCACAGCCTCTTTTGAATGGCCTTGGCAGATGAAACACTATCCAGTGCTGTGTAGAGAGCCTGGTTGCTATGGATGAGAATTAGCGCTGCTCTAAGCTGGGGCGAGTGTTAATACTCATGTCAGAAATGATATCAGGTCAGTAAGACAGAGGGTGGTCAGCCATGTCCTCACTGGCCTTCGTCCATTTGAGGATACTGTTACTCAGTCTGCTGTTCCTCGGCGGAGAGCTGGGAGCCTAGAGTTGCTTTTGTTTGGCACAGAAAGGGGTGGTTTGAGTGAAAAAGCTAATGTAGCTAGTGGCTCAGGGAAGGGTAACCATCAAAAAGCGTTGAGGAGAATCCCCAAAAAGAACCTGTGATTCCAGGCATTTGGGAACTGAGAGAGTACTCCAAAGCTTTGAACTTGACACAGTGTTGCTGACGTCTGCTAGCATGTTTAGGTCTCACTATCTAGACGGCAGGTATGAAAAATGTGTCTGGCTGTATTCGACGTTGAAAAAAATGGAAAGGTATGTTAAATCGAGTTGAAAGTGGCCTACAAACAAACATCCAACCACCTTAAAGGTAGCTAGACTGCATTAATCAGCTAGACATTAATTAAGCTGGCTCCTTAAATATCCCTGCCAAGATCAAACAGTAATATAATCAAATTAACATGTTGAAAATTGCCCTAAAGAATAGCTTGTTTGTAGTAATGTGATTCCAGTGGGTGATAAAAAAACCCCACAAAAGCCAGCAGCCATAAAATATCCTGCAGCTGTTTCATAATGCTAATTGCTAGCTACTAGCTTTCTACCATGGTTAGTAAAGTTAGCAAATTTTGGTTAAATTAAACTGCCCTTTACTTTCCAGTGGTCAAGAGGCTTACCAGCCCATTCAAATGGCCTTGGCAAATGAAACACTATCCAGGCCTGCGCTGAGCGGCTGGTTGCTATGGGTGAGAATTAGCGCTAAACTGAGTTCGAGGGGTGCTAATACTTGTGCCAGAAGTGATACCAGGTCAGTAATAAGGCACTTGAAAGGAGGTGGCTTTGAGTCTCCCTGGCCTTCATCCATTTGTGGATGCTGTTCCTCAGATATAGTGGGAGCTCAAGTGCTAAGTCCACCTAGAACACTTCCCACGTCATCACCCCGTCCCCCATCTGCACACAATCCGAATATAGAACGGGAACAACTCATGGGTGCAATGAGTTAACGCAGTTCACTTCTATAAATGTTCCACCCAACTCAGCTGTTTCAAAAACTTAAAATTTTCACTTAATCTCCTACATAAGAGAGAAGAAAGTGTACAGAAGATGTACGATCATCTACATTTTAGCAAAAAAACCCACATACATTTTACTGCTTTCTAATTTGGTATATAGAAGACAAAGGTCCCTTTTATAACAGTTACATTGTTTTAATTGGGGAGTTTAAGTTATAGACAGAAGATCCACACCCGTAAATGATACACTGTACTTAATACTTTATGCTTAATTTATCTTGAAAATATAGAAAATCAGATAAACTAAAAGATTATTTATGATTAAAAGACAAATCTCAATATCAGTAACCTGTAAAGTAATATACATAAATACTGAAGCTCAGGAGCAAAAGTTAACATTTCAAATGAATATTTTCAGAAATGTGCTTTTTTTGTAACATATATTTTTAAATGTTTAATTATTTTAGTAAATTTTGTCAAATGTGTATAAAAATAAGTAAACTTCTCTAAACCTTAATTAAGTATTGTTGAATTCAGCGAGTACTGTTATAATTCACATATACAACTTTACTACAAATATTACAAAGTTTTAAGCTTAACAGGTATGTAGTAAATAACATGCCATAAATGATTCAATATAAATAAAAAAATATTTTAAATATAAATTCTATATCAACTTCAAAATAATATATTTTTAAAATATTTAGAATATAAATTCAATATAAACTTCAAAATAAACAAATTACTTCATTTAAGAGTTTTTCATTGAGTTCAAATCAATTTGTAGATTAAGGTGGAAAGTCATTCGTTTTTATATTTGAATCCCATTAGCTCACTGTGAAGATTAGATTGCGTGAGAGTAAATAACCTGTTTTTTTTTTTTAACTACTGATGTTCTTTTTTACTTTTTGTTTACTGTTTGTTTTTGGGGGTTTTTTTAATAAAGATTTTTAAGGTTCCTCCAAGTTTACAGACCAGCTACACCATTAACGTACCTTGGATGTTAGCATACATTAGCTACATTTGCAGAGACTTGCTATGGAACATATAAGCAACAGTTTTAGGTTTGAATAAGTTTGATCTGAAAATTACGATGTAAATAAAGTAGATAAAGGAAAAGAGCATGGCACAATTCTGGCTGAGATTACTTGCATAAGGTTGAGATGACAATAAAGTTCACATTTGAATTCATTATTGAATTTTGCTTGTAACAATGCGATTAATCGTGATGAAATATTTTGTTAAAAATTTGATGGAAAATAAAAAATAAAACATCTATAAGTGGATAACACCCATAAAGTGCACCTGCTGACCTCTTTTTGTTTATCAGAAAAACGCGTGCTTCGCGAGCGGCTGCTGAAATGCAGTCTGCAGAGTAAAGTTCAAGCCCTAAATCATCAGTAGCGCTGAGGTGTGGCGTGGTTTGGAAGCTGGTTGTGATTAAACCTTTGTGATTTAAGTCCATGAGCCAAATATAAACATCAGACTGGGATGCTGAGATCTGTCCTCTGGCTTCACTCTACATTCACACATACCTTCACCCAGTACCACAATGACCCTGTCACACACACACACACACACACACACACACACACACACACACACACACAAAGA
>JBBPDB010009924.1:0-13077 GCA_037974465.1 Brachypetersius altus | reverse complement strand
CTGATTTGAAGCTGCTCAACTGCTTTGACTTGGAAGGCCTTCACTGGACCTGAATCAAACGTAGCACCTTCAGTAGACTTTAACAGCCCTTTCACAATTGGAGGCAATGCGGAGAGTGTTCCTGCCCGCTCATAAAAACAGTTGCACATTCGAAAGGCTTAAGAGCAGTGGAAAGCTCTTCGAGGAGACTCCACTGGTCTGGTTTCAAATCCAGATGCCTCTGTAAGTGATCAATGGGTCAGACAGAGTAGCAGTTAAAGGCCACCTCTGTTCAATCAGTCTGTCAATCATGTAGAATGTATTGTTCCATCAGGTATTTACATCCTGAACAAGCTTGTGCTCAGGTGTATCCATTTGTTTCTGTTTTTTTAGCTTACTGCAGGCTAGCTCACTTTTTTTGAAGTGTTCTACCAGACATCTTGCAGCTCCAACAGCTCTTTCAATGTTTTTGTCCTTTAAAGCAGCATTAATCACCAACTGCAATGTGTGGCCAGTGCAGCGTATACTGGTCCACCCATGTTTCTCCTCCAGTAGTTTTGCAGCAGCCACAATGTTTGCACCGTTGTCATGTACAAGGGCAGTAATTTTCTCAAAAGGGATTTGAAATTTGACTACTACTTCTTCCAGCCATTCTGCAATGTTGTTTGCTGTATGTCGGTCTTCCAGCGGCAAGGTGGTAAGGCAGACAGATGTCATCTTCCAGTCATTTCCAATGTAATGGCATGTAATGCCAAGGTATGCTTCAGTGGCAACACTTGTCCATATATCAGCAGTTAAAGCCATTCTGCTGTTGGTGATGTTCAAAGCAGACTTAACTTTTTCAAATGCCTCCTCGTACTTTCTCTCCATTCATTTTGTGAAGTGGGTCCTTGATGGAAGAATGTATCCTGGATTAAGGATGCCAATCATTTTTTAAAATCCTTCATCTTCCACCATTGACATTGGCCGCATGTCAGTTACCAACATACTCAGGATGGCATCTGTTATAGTGGCTGCTTGTTGAGGAGTGCATGGGGGATTTCTTTTTTTGAATGAACTCACTCATGCTGAGTTGTCTCTTTCTGAAAAAAATAAATAACAGCATTTGAGTATGCAAAGTACAGCATTTTATGTAAATCAACATTTGTTTTGTTTTTAACAATAATTGCAGATGGCAAGTGGACAGTGTATATATATTGTTTAAAAAATACACTGACAGATTCAGTTGTTAGATATAAACAGCTAAAAAAAATGTCATTTTGTATAATGATATATGCATAAGTAAAACCACAGTAAATTACGTTTGAAAACAGATTTGCTACTTAACAAGTGTAGTGGACTATAACAAAAACTGTAGAAATGCAAAAAGCTAATAGTCACAAATGTACTGTTATTTGCATTCGCCGAAAACTACAACAGGGTATATACAGAAATCCTTAAGTTAAATATAATACCTTTTAATACCATTTTTACTACCTTTGGATTTTGTTTTGAAAACCATCACGACACAGAGTTGCAAATGTTAATCAACGACCTTTCGAACGTTTACGCAAATTTTGATATATAAGGCTATGTTCATGCTTAGCGTCTTTTTTTCCAAACTGCCAGCGGCTGTTTTACATCATAACCCTATGGAGTGAACCGCTTTTTTTTTTTTTCAAAAAGTCCCGAGTGCTTTTTTTTAAACGCCACCGCCTTTTTCTGCAGCTCAGAGCGTCTTTTCAAGTTGAAAAAAGTTCATCTTTTCTGAAAAGAACGCAATACGTCAAGTGCCTTTTTGACAGCTGACCAATGACAAGCGAGTACCGAGACCTGTCGTTTCCATAACAACAAGAACAACAAGAAAAATTGGAGATGGTGCCGGTAGATAAACTAAAAAAGTGCTCAGGACTTTTTTGAAAAAAACACTTTACTGCGTTTTTTGCAGTCGATGGTGCAGTGATTTGAAGCAGGTCTTCAGACTGACTTTAGTCTAAAATATGGCACAAACCGTGCATCATCCAACCGAAGCTCCTTGCTTAACAGGAACAGGAGGGGTTCTGTTGTTACAAATGGAAATGAATTGCTGCCTGTCTCTGAGATATGAAGCAAACCAGAAAGGAGCAGTGCCAGAAACAGTGCAGAGAGATGGAAAAGAAGAATATTACAATTAATAGTGTTAAAGGCAGAGCTTAGATACAGGAGAAGGGGAATAGTAAGGGAAACTGAGTCTGCATTCAGGAGAAGGTCATGCATTACTTGGAGGAGGGCAGTATTGAAACTACTTTATGTACAGAATCCTGACTGAAACTGTTAAAGTGGGTTTGAGGCAGAGTAGCCAAAAGTCTTTCTAGAAGCTTAGAAATAAATGATACATTTTTGGGATTCAAGGTTCTTTATTAAGAACGGTCGTAACCATTTTTAGGTCAGTGGGAACAATACCAGTGACAAGAGAACGATTAATTAGTCCGGAATTGCAGACAAAAATGGTGGGTAGACAGTGCTGAAGAAGAATTGTGGGGGCTGGATCCAGAAGGCAGGTCGATGAGCTGACTTTCTTAAGTAAATCTGTCACAGTGTCTGAACTAGTGAGAGAGAGAACTCAGAGAGAAGTTGTACAGGACAGCTAAGGGGAGGCTTGAGTCACAAAGCTCAGAACCAGAAAGAAGAGGAGATGGAGGCTGAATAAGTTTGTTTACAGTGGTGAATAGGATTCTAGGATTCAGGTGCTAGTAATCCTTAGAAGTGCAACAAACTGTAAATTGTCATTATATGGCAAAACAGCTCATTATATGGAAGTTCTGGTTTGTGTTGGTGCGCAAGGTGTCATGAGTCATGCTGAGCTTTGTTTGGTCTTTCTATGTCATGTAAAACCAAAGTTGTTGTTATTTAACCTCTACTGTGGTTTAAAAATACGTTACTTGCAAATGCTCATAAAGAGGAAAAATACAAAAATTTCTTTTACTCTGTTAAAAAAAAAAACAGAAACAAAACAACTTTCAGGATAATCTCCGCCCACAAGTGGGAGGGGAAAACCCCGGGGGGGTTCCGGAGAGTGGCTGAGAGCCAAGAGAAAGTGAACGTGTAGGAGAACAAACACCGGTTCTAGACCATTTGTATTTGTTGAAATCAAATTTTACTAATGAGCTTTGAGTTCTAAGGGTTAATAACAGAGGCAACTTAGGAGTAAACCAAGGCGAGAAGTGAGAGGCAGGAACAGGTCTGAGCTTAGCAGGTGCATCTAAGGTTGCTGGGATGGAGTGATTGAACAGGGACAGGATTGTAAAAGAACAGGATAGGCTCATGGAATTAAATAGAAAAGAGGCAAGTACAGCAGAGGAGAAAGAAGGCAAGTCAGTACAGTATTTTTAAGGTTTTGATATGGTATTTTTCTTACATAGGCAGCCAGGAACACAGCGCCCGGGCATCAGAGCAGTGTGTGCGGATGGTATTTTGCTCAAGTGTGCTTCAGTAGTGCCACTGGCAGTCCTGGGATTCAAATCCACAACCTTCTGATCACAAGAGCAACTCCCTATCCACCAGCTGACCTCTTAAAGACAAAGAATTTAAATATTAACTGTAAAGTTGAGAGAGCTTTACAAGTCTGTGAGTGTTGATCCAGTCTAAAAAGTTCAGTTCTCAAGAAGAGAATATCCACACAATCTACAATAAAGGTAAGATTGTTCAAGAGAATCCAGTTAAATAACTTGAAAGGGACACTTCATTTAAATTGATGGATATCTATGATTTTGGAGGTAAAGCAGCCCTGAAACCCTGAAAAGCAGCCCAACAGTTTCTGTTGTACCAAACTACGTGGATAATATCTTTTGGTGTAATCATCCTTCTTTTTGTCCTCTGTATCTCCTAACATTTATACCCCCGTGAAACCACTGAAGTCATGGATGGTCTCCTAAGACTCCTAAACACTGAAATGCTGGTGAAAAGCAGCAGCCAGGTGCAAACGGCGTATTTCCACTGGAAAGAGGAAACCACTCCACACTGCTCATCAGATCAATGGTGAGTGGAGATAGCTACACTGGCCAAAAAGAGCCGGGGCTAACTGGATAGCCCACTCTGAGATCGCAAAAACGGATATGGATATCGACCTTTTCTCGAGTTACCGCTAAGTGCTGACTCTGGATTCACCAGTTTGGCTGAAGGACTCGGCTGGGTTGCCAGATCCTTCCTCCCTTTGCTTACCGCAAGACGGTGAGGCGGATTAAGCTGCCCGAGGCCCTTCTCTGCTGGACCGCTATAACGGCGAGGGCTCGGCCGCTAAAAACATGCCATATGGAGCATCTGTCCACACGGCACTGGAGCCGGTCCCTCTGTGCTGGCCGTTCCCAATGTTCTCCCCGTGTCGGTAATTTAATGTAACCTGCCTCCTAGCTGTTTACCAGATGGCACTGTGATCCCCCCCGCATCGCAACGAGTGGCTTGAGACGAATTTTCATGATGAAGTTATCCACTCAGGACGCTGCTCAGGGAGAAGAAGTGTCCTCCGCCTAATCTTCCCACTCCAGGTAACAAGGCAAAGCTGCCCTGGCTTCCGTTTCACCTGAGGCGATGAACTTATTAGCTGGAGTCTGTCAGCCGCACCTTCTTCTTCTTCTTCTTCTTGTTCTTCTTTTTTTTCCCCGAATCCACTTTAGGTCGGAATTGATTAATGCCTTCGTCGAATAGTTCCACCTCAGCAATAAACACATAAAGCGTTTTTGAAGGCTGTACAATCTGTTTTCTCACCCCTTTGTCATTTCTCTGTGTCTCTAATGAATAAGGCGACTGTCAGAAAACCGATGCCCTCTGCTTCATTAAAAATTCCGCCTTTGCGAACACATCCGCCATGGCTTATTTGATTTCCCTCCGTTGTGGATTCTTAGCGAAGTTTGCCCAAGTTCTAGTGGAGTTCTTGATCTTCCCAAAAACACACAGACAAAACTGGGTCAAACACATTCTCACAAACCAAGAGAGGCACTCGCTCCCCAGGACCTGCCTTTAAAGCCCAAGCTGAGAGCCCCTCTGATGGCTTTATGGGGTCTGCGAGAACCACATTAGGAACGCTTTCCCTGGGTGCTTCCTTTAAGATCTGCTTTTTTGGAACTGATTGTAAGGGTGAAGAACCTTAAACTTTATATCCTCCTGAGACCCGGCCCATTCATTAATGTCCTTTATAGTGGACATTTTGTTCTCCTGTTTCTTCCTTAAGTATCTGGAGATCCCCATCAAGCCCTATAGTGTTCTGTAGAGGAGATCCTGGGCTCCAGTGACGCTCCTGTGAGGGTTTGCATGCTGAAACAAGGACTGCAATGGCAAGACATACCTGAGGAGCACCAAATACAAGATGTTCCTCTGCAGAACCAAAAAGAAAAACAGGACTATCACAGTTAAACTATCCAGAGGATGTTGTGTGACTTATAATTCACTGGTTCTTTAACCTCTGTTTTGAGAACCATTTCTGTACAGATGTTTGAGTGTGAGAAGCATTTTTTAAAATTTCTCTTAAAAAAAAAAAAAAAATGTAACTTCGCAGTACAGAGGTACAGTTGCCCAGATGTTGCGGCACAGTCCAAAGAACTCCATCCATCATTGATCAGGACGACTGTTGATGTAGATATTGTTGGGCTGGTGGATCATTCTCAGCTCAGCAGTGATGCAGAAGGGCTCGGCCTCACAAGCTTTCGCGAAACCATCGCGATTTTCAGGGGGGTTATGTTCCAAGAGCACCGGCGTAGAGTGAAAAAACACGTTGTTGTGTTTTGGTTAAAAAAAAAAAAAGCCCCATATCTGCTCCCAGAACACTTTAATTTCATTTTAATCCCTTAAAAAAATGTAAAGGTAAATAAATTATCAGAAGCAGAAAACTTTATTGCTTAAAAAACATTAGTATTAGCACTTAGCATTAGCAGCATGCAAAGACTCGTACACAAAAGAAAGGTTGAAATAACTCTCTCTCTACCCACGTGTTTAGACAGAGCACAGCTTACTAATACTAAATAAACTGAGATAACTGTTGAAAATTTGGGGGGGGTGGTGGTTAAAACACTAAAATACGAGGACAAGACATGGAGCAGTCATGCTACATGCTGCAGCAGCAGCTTCTTCTTCTTCTTTTCATGCCTGTTGACAACTTTTCAGTGTATTACTGCCACCGCTGGACTGGTGGAGGTAATACAGTTCGGTTCTCAGTAAAATCTGCATTAGACTGAATCCGCGAATGCCGATCCGTGCAAAACTGAGGAGTTACTGTACAATGTAATCAAAATATGTGCTGCGATCACACCTCAGGGCTTCTTTTCATGCTGGGACAACACTTCACTTAAATGGAAAGTGCCATCTAACTGATTCAAAATAACTTTGTTTCAAGGTCGCCTAAATCTTCAGCTCAGCATTAAACAGGACACTTCAGGACCACCTCTCACAGACTACACCCACGATATCTTTAGTGTCTCTCCTCCTGAGATTAATTATCTCACTCAGCTCTTTGCACACATCAGTCCTCTTATTTTTCCACCGAAATATTTTGAGCCGTCATTCACTTCGTCCCACCTGGAAGATGGCTCTGCTGTCTTTAACCATTTATTTCGTTAATATTCATATTTTTTAAGGGTGTCACCCTCGCACCAGCTTGATGGCGGTTATCTCTTGGACGGCAGGCCGATAGAGACACAATGGATGGTCTCCTCTCTTTCTTCTCACCCGAGGCCGACACCGTCTTTGAAACATATGAAGCGGTCACTCCGAGCTGCCATTTAGAGCCGACAGCCAATCAATCAGCATCGCGTGATAATGGCCGCTTGAGCTATGTCCCCCTCCACCGTATCAGTGCAGAGAAAAACGCAACAGTGCTTTAAGAACTTCACAGCCAGGACCGGGGGTCACTTTCGGGTCCACTCTGAGCACGAGGGCTTTAAGACCCCTGATGGGTGAGCTCCAAGGTGCAGTTGACCTGACTGGTTGGTCACATCCAGACGTGAATCCAAATTGAGTCTGGAAGGATGGATGGATGGATGGATGGATGGATGGATGGGTGATTGGGTGGGTGATTGGGTGGATGGATGGATCAGATGAAGTATAAATGATTAACTCTTCCAGTGGAGTTAGTAAAATATGTTCTCAAATGTCAAATGTAAAAATAAAATTAAATATAAGAATTTTCAGGATCTTACTTACTTGAAGTAAGTAAAAGATAAAGATGAGAAAAAAACGCCGCACGGACTTTTCCAGAATGCACATATTGCCACATAGTGCCAGCCTTGACTGTATACGCCCTCATTCTCTTCATTGCTCTCTTTTTTGATTTATTCACTCTATTAGTTTTTTGTCTCTCACACTTACATAAAACACTTGGCCTTCAATGTTTTCACCTGAGATATTATTTAATGTTTTGCAAATGTATATCAGATTTGATTTTTGCTTTTTACCTTTGTTCATACATTCCATTCATGTTGAAAAATCGATTCATGTGTTCATTGCCGTGATATTCTTAATCATTAATGTGTTATCAATCCAACCATCAAAAAATCCTCATTTATTTAGAGTTATATCAAAGCAGTCTGATATTAAAGAGCTTTACTCACCTTTCCACTGCAGACAGCTGCATGTCTCCAGACTCAATCTGTTGGTGAAGGTCACCGATTTGTAGCCCAGCCTTCAGGGCCAGAAAAATCCCTCCTGTTGGATGATGCTATAAAGGACTTTCTTACACTGTGGCCCGCCTTAAAGAAGCGATGACTCTTCGTTTGATCCTCAGATTTCACTCCTGGGCTTTTTACCGTACAGTCTCTCTGCAAATTCTAAAAAATAGAGAAAACAGCTTAATCCTGAAATATCTAACACAGGCATTGGCTGCACAACATGGATGTTTATTAACGCTGTTGGGGATGAAGATATGAGGAATTATATATTATAATTAAAATACTTTCCTGGACTGGCGTGTATAAAATACCCTGATTCTTGTGTATTCAACCAGTGTCCAGCTACTGGACTGTAGTGTTAAAACACAAATATTACAACAAATACAGACAACATTAATACAGTAAACAGTTTTTTTAAGTATGGAAAAGTGTTCACTTAACCACTCCTGTAGCAGATGTTCACATTTGCATTTATGTTCACTGCTTATATACAGCATTACATGCACAATTTGCTATATTTGCACAAGACAATCGTTACATATGCCTCTTTTGCACAATTTACAACTGTTTACACTGAAGGTACGCTCTGTACATCTGCACTGTTTTTCTTCTTTCTTCGTAGTCTGTGGTCTTTAGTCTGTTATACAATAACTCTACACTGTAATGCGGCTGTAATTACATATATATTCTAAATTATTACTGCAAAATTGGTATAGTATAGTAGCACAAATACATGTGTGTTGGTGTACATGTTTCTATGGATATATGTACTCGTGTGTGCGAATATGAATAAATATACTATTCATATATACATGTATATGTATATATACTTATGCATACAGTAATCAGGAGTCATGGATTCAAAAATGATGACGTGTACATATTGGAGGTTACTGACTGGTGGTCGTTATGGTTAACGCCAGTGTTGTTGACTGAACGTTAGCATTGGCGTTAGCCCTAGCGTAATGATGCTGGGTTGTTTACCTCAGCTTAGAGCCTCCACTCTGGCTCCTGCTCAGAATGTTTGGTCGCTATAGCAACCAGCTGTAGTGGAAAACGGTAGGTCCAAAACCAAACTGAACAGATTAGAACCGAACTGAACCGAAAAGAACTGGAACCAGTCAGTGGAGAACCCCCTTTAGTCTCACATTCCTCTCCATTTAAAATGCATTTTCTAACTAGATAGCTAAGTTTATAAAAAAGTACTACAATAAATAAAAACAGAAGAAATTAATAAGATAAAATTAAGATAAGATAAGAAATAACTGTATTTAATTCTTTTGTCACAAACATGCTCAGTGCAGCAAGAGGAACAAGAGGAATAAAGATATACAATACGAATTTAAAAGAACCGAAATGTACAATAGTGCAAATATAATATCAAATAACAAGTAACAATATGATAATATAACAATATCGGATAAAATAAATTAAATAAATAACATAACTATTAGTGCGGGTTATTAGTACAATTAAACAAAACGTTTAGTATTGACACATATTGATGGGGTGGTTATACATGCTGCAGACTCCAGAGCACCTCTGGAACTGTAATAGATGTGTGTCTACTGACCAAACCCATTTAACACCGGTATCCGTCTGGCCTTGAGCGGAGTGGGGTGTCTCTGCAGGCCACGCCTGACGAGTGTGTTTCAGTCACCCATTAAAGTGTGATGGAGAGGAGAAGCCTTGGGCCGGTGCTTCGCTGGAATCTGCATCGGTTCATCGTCAGACTTCCTGTAGAGACTTCTTGAGTTCTCCTGTCGTCCCATCGCAGGGTGATATGTTCTCCACCCGCCTCTGTTGGCTCCAACTTTCAGGAAAGTTGCGGCAGGAATCAGATAAAGCGCCGAGTACGTCTCTGATAATCCAATGTAAGGACAATTGTCCTACTTTATCAGGCCCAAAATCCTGTTTTCCCTCCGTTGAACGGATTTCCCATGACCGGTAATTGTTTTAGGGCCTCGGAGAAAGAGAAACAAAAAGCAGCGCCTGAAATTTCTGCTTTGCATAATCGAGTTTGCCGCGAAATCTTATGTTCCTAAATGCCATCCTCTATGAAAGGTTAGTGGTGTTAACCGTTTGAATTGCCTTCCCCACGACACAATATTGCCTCCTCCGGCGCACCTTATTGCCTTGAATATGCAGGAGAAATTGTTTGGTTGTTTTTTTCCATTACGTGGCTCCGTTTTAGCTAAAGTGAGAGGCTCGGAAGACGCCACTCTTTTGGACAGACCCCAGCCCTGCTGGACAGTGGGACCTCCATGGGACCTGCCGGAGCTTCTACTCCCATACGGCATTTTCTACAGGGGCAGAGCAAAGACCTTAATGCGTTGTCCACCAGGTTTTAACGTGGAGGTCAAACTGGTTAAGCTAGCATTGAGGTCCTACAAGTCAATGGGATCAATTTTTTCAAAAACAAGATATCACTATAAACGTTGGCCAGGAGGTCATTGATATTGAAAAAAAAATTGAACTGAATTGAACACAGATTCATTTGCATGTTTCTACCGACCCAAGCCTTTGAATGATGTTGGAATTAAACAGCAAGGTGAAGACTCCAGACTCCAGATTCCAGGTTTATGAAGATAACTCTATTAGAGCCATTTCTCAGTGTGAAATCCAGACATTGGTGATAAATCAGGAGCTCCTTCTGTAGAACCCTTCAGAGTGGGCTCAGGGATAAAGGCGTGAGATGTGATGAACGCAGATGTTGCAGAAGATGCGGAGCTCTTTGGTTCTGAATGTGAAGAAATGCTGATTTGGAGAAGAACAGTCTGAAGAACAGACCTGAGTGCTGCATCACCCCGAGTGGAAACAGAGAAGACGCTCCATCTGTGTGAAGATTGTGATCATTACAGAGGAAATGGACATATTTGGATCTTCTATACAGATACACTAAAAAATAGTGATAGACAAAAGTATTGGGACACACCTGTTTTTCAGGGTTTGGGCTCCTTACTTCCAGTGAAGGAAAATCTTAATGCTCCAGCAGACCAAGACATTCTGGACAGCGCCATGCTTCCAACCCTGTGGACCCAGTTTGTGGAAGAACCTTTTCTATTCCAGCAGGACTGTGTCCCAGAGCACAGAGCAGCTCCATAAAGACATGCTGGAGGAGTTCAGTGTGGAAGAACTTGACTGACCCACACAGAGTCCTGACCTCAACCCCATCCAGCACCTTTGGGATGAACTGGAACGGAGATTGTGATCCTGACCTTCTCACCAACATCAGTGTCATAAATGCTACAGACAAATTCCCACAGAAACTCCAGAATCTTGTGGAAAGATCTCCAAGAAGAGTGGAAGCTGTTATAACTGGAACGAGGGACCGACTCCATATTAAAGTCTATAGATTTGAATGCAGTGTCATTAAAGTTCGTGTTGGTGAAACGGTCAGGCGTCCCAATACTTTTGTCCACATAGTGTATACATGTGCGCGAGGTGAACGAGTCGAATCGATTCAGTCCAGCTGAATCAAGCGTTGTAGAATTAATGCAGTTTTTAACCTGAAGATTCGTGGGATCTTTTACATGACGCCCTTAAATCATAAGATAAAAACGGACCACAAGATCTTAGAAATCTTATTGTTTTATTACTGTAGTGTGGTTTTCGAGTGATAAAGGAAGGATAAACAAACAAACAAACAAACAAACAAATAAATAAAAGACCTTAAGAATAAAGTTCATTCACGTATGGTTCAGTCAACGAATTATTTAAACGAATAAAGAGTCATGCGAATAAAGAAAGAAAGATATATAAGACCACACGAGAAAAAAATAAATACATGAAAAATAAATAAAACGAATGAATTATTAAACAAACAAGCAAATAAATAAATTAAAGTCCTCACCCTTCAATTTTCGAGTAAGCAATAATAAATAAAGAATAAACAAACAAGCAGGCAAACAAACAAACACATAAATCTATTAATTCATTAATGAATAAAGAAGGAAAGAAAGAAGGAAAGAAAGAAAGAGAAGATTCCAAGAATAAAGTTGATTCAACCTTCAGTTTTCGAGTAAGCAATAATAAATAATGAATAAACAAATAAGCAGGCAAACAGACAAACAAATCAATCAATTAATTTAGTAATAAAGAAAGAAGGAAAGAAAGAAAGAAAGAAAGAAAGAAAGAAAGAAAGAAGGAGAAGATTCCAAGAATAAAGTTGATTCGACCTACGGTTTTCAAGTGAGCAGCAAATAAACAACGAATAAACAAACAAACGAACAAGTATATAGAAAAAGAAAGAGTAAAGAAAGAAAGAAAGAAAGAAACGAATCAGTGAATATTTTGATCAGAGTCGGTTCTTCTAAATCGAGTCGAACTGTCCAGCGCGGCTGCCCGAGTCTGAAACTCGGGGCCACGCCCCCTCTCCCGTCCTATTGGCTGGTGCGGCTGGAGTGCCGTCCTCGCCCCGCCCACCGCGACACGTGATTGGCCGAGCTTGGCCGAGGCGTTTGAAAGTGTCGGAGGGCTGAGGGAGCGCAGCGCTCCGAGAGAGAGAAGTTCGGCAGAACTGAGAGGAGACGATGGAGAGGCTGAAGTTCTGACGAGGCGAGGAGATGCGGGAGACCGACACGGCTTCGGCCCTCGGAGCCGGACAGAGGGAGACACTCGAGCGGCTGGAGGACCGTCCCTCTCCTCTCTCCTGAAGAGATTAAAGACGGAGGAACGGGGAGGACACCGAGGCACCGAGATGGTCCCTCCGAGGAACGGGCGCTGCCTGGACCTCCTCCTCCTCTCCATCCTCCTCCTCAGCACCAGGTGTGCAGCCGGCCGAGGTAGGAACTAAACCCAAACCCAACATTTTTACTCATGTTTAACCGCTTTTATCGCGACTGAAACGCCGTTTTCAGCTTCGCTTTTTGGTGGAAACCAAGCGCGGAGGCACAAATCAAGTTTCCTCGCCTCGCCGGTGTCAGTAGTGTTGGCAATTTTTCACCGTGCCACCTTAAATATTGCAGCGCTGCGGCGTCGCTTAAGGTGGACCGGGCAAAAAATAGGACTAGAAGCGAGACGAAGCTCAGCTGAAGTCTTTCCGACATGTGCTGAAACGTGTCTTCCGTTTCTGTAGCCGGTGTGCAGTTCAGAGCAAGGCTGGAGGAGGTCTCAGCGAGGAGAGATGCAACAGGCTGTGCCACCTTATTGCGGTGTGATGGTCTCTCTCTCCAGGTCCTCCTCCATTCACAGCACTGCGTAAAGGGCTCCGTGTACTGGCCGCTCCTCGTCCCCGCTCCTCCAGCTCCTCCAGCTCCGCCAGAGCCCCCCTGTGTCCCTCAAGGACCTTCCTGTTAAGTTCTGTCTTCATTGTTTTGCTCCAGAGCCAAAAAAAGTTGCAGCATTTCTCATAACCAGTGTCTTCCCACGGCTGTCCAGCATGCCATAGTTTTTAATGAGCTCCACACACACACACACACACACACACACACACACACACACACACACACACCCCATGTGTTCTCTATATGGTATGATAAAAACA
>JBBPDB010009895.1:0-13080 GCA_037974465.1 Brachypetersius altus | reverse complement strand
TTCGCAGATCCGGATCACTTTACTGAGTGACTCAGAGGGAGTCGGATCCAAAAAAGGATCCGAGTATCCCAGCTCTAGCATGTACAGATTGAACAGGACAGGTCCAAGAATGGACCCTTGAGGGACTCCATATGGTGTTTTTTTCCGATCGAGACAAAATATCTCCTGCCTTCTAAGTACAACCTGAACCAAATAATGGCTGTACCTGAGATCCCAATTCAATTTTTAAGTCTGTCAAGCAGAATGTAATGGTCAGCAGTGTCAAAGGCTACACTCACTATCTAACAGCACAGTACCCGTATCTGCATCTGTATTCAGGCAAACATCATTTAGAACCTTAACAGTTTCTGTTCTGTGATGTTGAAGGAAACCTGATTGATAGTCATCAAAGAAACCATTTGTGCAGTTACTGATTTGATTTAAAAATACTTCCTCTATAAACTTGCCTATAAAGGGAAGATTAGAGATGGGTCTATAACTGTGAAGAGCAGAAGTGTCTAAGTTACGTTTCTTCATGGGGGTTTTTTAGTGAGCCATTCACAATAGAGTGCATCCAGAAAGTATTCATAGAGCTCCACTTTTTTTCACAATATCCTGTTACAGCCTTATTCCCAAATAGATTAAACTTTTACTTCAAAATTCTACACTTATTTACTTACTTCTACATATAATACCACATAATGACAAAGAGAACAAAATTAGTTTGAAATTTTTGCAAAAACAAAAAACAAAAATGAATCATTTGCATAAGTTTTCACAACGTTTGCCATGACCTCAAAGTGAGCTCAGAAGCGTCCTGTTTCCACTGATCACTCTTCAGAAGTTGATTGCAGTGCACCTGTGGTAAATTCAGTTGATTGGTCATGATTTGGAAAGGCACACACCTTTCTATAAAAGGTCCCACAGTTGACAATGTCTGTCAGAGCACCTCTCTTACATACATATGGAAGAACAGACAGACTGGCGTGAAATTTGGCAGGAATATGAAGAAATAGGAAGTCTGAAGGTGTAAACACCAGGTTGGAATGACAGGAGAGGCTGATGTAAGTAGCTGACGGACACATGCTGATGAGTTTTCATGTAAGTTATGAAAAAAGTTCGGTCACATTTTTCCCTGTGGCCTAAAACTGGGCAAGAAACAGGAGTATTCAAGCAGAGCCTCGTCCGAGACGTTCTGTCAGGTGTGGGCCATGGGATGAATATTAAAAATTCCCTCAAAAACCCCTTTAGCCAGAGGACAGTACACACACACACACACACACAATGTCATAAGTAAACCTGTGCATTGTTTTCGCTGCTCCATTTAAGCAGCTCATACGCTGCAATTTATTTAGATTGTATTTTACATTTGCGGGGGTTACATTCCAAGAGCACCCATAAATTATGAAAAAATAATGCCTTCAAATAAAATGCCTAAAATGTCCATTTTTATAGTGTAAACCCTAAGTATGTGATCAGTTATGCTTCCAAAATACTTTATAAAAACCGAATACATTACCATTAAAAAATGTAAAGGTAAATATCTGTACTGTACACTTTACACTGAACTGCTGTCTCCCGCAGTGCTAGAATGGAACATACCGATGTTACCCAGACATACACTGTACTGTAATACATGCACACGCGTTTTCTTTTATATGCGCTGTCATTTTCTTTGGTATATATTTTTTTAATTCTGGGCTTTAAGAAGAGCAAATCAAAAAACACGAGAACACTCAACAACAGACTCAAGATAATTCCAGTGCCATTTATGTGTCTAGTGTTTAGGGCATTGGCCCTGCAATCAGAAGGTTGTGGGTGGCAGCCCCCTTCACTTGGTGTGTTCACATGACTATAAGGGTTAATAAACAAATAAAATTAAAGTACAGAGTGGAGATAACTTCAAGGTTCATCCTAAAGAAAAATATCAGAAATTGCTTCTTGTGAGGGTGAGCCACTGGGCAGAGTCAGAGAATTACCTTGGGGCCCTGAGGCTCTTCAGAGCTCAAGTGATTTAGGCAGAGGATATAAAGCCGGGGAGCTGTGGAGGGCTGGTGTCACGGGGTTATCATGAAGAATATCACATTTTCTCCCTGGACCAGTCTGAAACGATCGATTACCAATTACAGCAGGCAGCAGAAGGAGGGTAATCGATAGTTTTACAGTCCAAGATGAACTTGACATGTGACCTTATTTCAGCAGATATATGGATTCGATATATATATATATTTCAAGATTCTTTATTTATTACATGCATAGTTATACAAGCAGTGAAATGTATCCTGAACCACATTCGTAATAACCAAAAAGTAAATGTTCAAAACAGAGTGAAAAAAAACACCCCTTAAAGACAATTTTGTATTAACCACATTTGTCATACATCATGAAAATGCACAGAAGATGAACACTAGCATGCTGGCCTTTACTTTTTTAATAGCTAATAGCGCTATCATCTAATGGCGACCTATATATAATTCACTACAAACTTAAACCAATGTCTCTACAATAGACGTACACTACCAGTGATTTAAACGTATAGCCATTGCTTTCTGAACGTTAGAGTGGGAGGAAGGTTTGTGCCTAATGCATTTTCGCCTCCACTGTGTGCGAAAGGAAACGGCATAGGCGGCATACTTGCTATAATAGTAATAGTGCCATTTCAAAATAAATGGATATGTACACACACAAAGGAACTGAACCAGCAATAATGAACTCCGAAGGCAGCGCCTTCATATTTTAGCTGATGTGTTGGAAAGCGACTGTCGTGCGGTTGAGAGAAAACTGAGCGGGGAGACTGCCAGAAATGCAGGACAAACTTTATTGCAACTTCACTGCAACAATAATTCATAGTCAGTGTTGATATCAAGTTGCATATGTTTAAGATTTTGCCCCAAAGCTCTTTGTTGCCCTGCTGCGGTGGAACTCAGCCCATGCTCATTAGAAGGAGGCAGAGGAAGGCAGGAGACAGAACCAGCTCGGTCGTCCCAGTTCCCATGTTTGTGGTCTTGTGGCCCTTAGGTGTGTGTTCTCCTCGTGCTCTGGTGTCCCATTTCTGTTTCTGTGTTCCCAGTAATGAGTTGTGGGTGCCAGGCTAGGAATTCTGCATCAATACCTCTGAGTGGCCTCGTGTCGTGTGTCTTGTGTTTGCGCTGTAAATAATCTCTCACTGTCATGTTTGGTTACTTTTATTTTGAGTGTTGTTTGATGAAGTTGTGCTACTCGTGCATTCATCCTGCCTCCACTCTTTGCTTCATAACAATATTTCTAGTCACGGTACAGAAAAAAAATATAATTTCGGTCCGTCCGTTATGAAATGTTCACACAGCTTACAAACGACATAAATAAACAAGAAAACATTAAAAGATTAAAACAATGCAGAGAAAAGTCGGCGTCCAGCCAAACCGGTTCTGACTCTCAAAACTAATGCACTTTTGTCACCCACAGTGGACACACAGAGACAAACAGCTCAAAGAATCAAAGGAGAAACTCCATTCAGCATAAAAACGGCTAACGTTACTTGTCATTCTACAAGTGAAACTGATCATTCGGTCATACGTGAACACACCATTGAACACAGTGTGAACAGCACAAAATTCTTCCTCTGCATTTAACCCATTCACCAAGTGAAGCAGGGGGCAGCAGAAACATGGCACCCGGGGAGCAGTGTGTGGGACGGTACCTTGCTCAGCGGTGCCTAGCGGTCTTGGGAATCGAACCTGGACTTTCTGATCGCAGGGCGATTGCCTTAACCACTAGGCTACCAACTGCCCCTACAACACTCTACTGTCCTTCAGAAACATTTTCCACTCAGAAATGTAACAAACTGAGTGGGCTAGCAGCTTGCTAGCTAATTAACAGCACTAAACAAATATTCACAGGCTGATTACTGTTAATAAACCAACAAACAAACAACACATCTTTCTTTTCACTGAGCTTTAGTGCCTAAAAGGGTGTTTATGAACAGGAGAGTCACGAGGCTCCTAAAGTCTGTTTCTTTAGCACTGCAGTTCGCAGAGTGATGTCAAAATGGCTGAACACTCCACTATACACATTTATGGGGGAAAATGATCGATTTAATAAATGATCCATACTCCGCCCCTGATCAACTGATCAAAAAGCTACAGAATATGCCCTTATTTGGAGCTTCCATGTGTTTGGGTCACCAGAGGAGATCACATAGATCACAGGAAGATTTGTTGTTTGTCATGTAGAACCAAAGATCTCAAACCTTTAAGAAAACATGGCTTTTATGTTTCTTGGAACTTACTTTTGAATGTAAATATTACACAGTTACACAGAACATTCATAGTCTCTTATTATAATATTAATGTGTGTTTTTATGTTGAAGATTTCCAAAAGCTTTAATCTGTATTTTTATGGATTTCGACAGTCAACAAAGATAACTTTCTAATGGATTTGTGTCCAAATAGTTGGTTAAATTATAAAAATAATCTTTCCAGCATACTGGCTGTGTTGTGCTGGACAAAAATGGATATGAAACACTTGTCCAGTGCACACTGTTTAATGAGGAAATGGGAAAAATACCCTGGGGGTGCTAAGGGTTAAACTCATTTATCAGACCCTTAAAGATCTGTCCTGAGAGTCTACGTTTATGTGCTAAAATTAGCATGCCGGTTGTCTTCAGCTGGGACGCTGATGTCGGCTTTGATTTCCCATGTGCCGCCGGGGACGGGGGAATTAATCCTTGGGTGGGTGGGCGGCCATCAGTCACCCATAACATTTCTCTAACAGCCAGATGTGATCCATTACTGTGCCGCCAATACGAGACAGCTGCTATCCCACTGGAGACAGGTTAACTGTGAGGGGACAAGATACTGGCCTATTTATGCTGCCTATACACAATTTATGGACCATAAACTCTTCTGATTTATGTACAGTTTCATGCAAAAGTCTTGGGCTCCTGTGCAAGCTATTTGAAGTGGCTTATTTGAGCAGTGAAGGACTTTCTGCCAGTTTAACATTAGAATAACTAACAATAAAGCGTTAAATAACATTCAGTGCTTGAAGTTTTGAGCTGGTTAGAAGAACTCGGTTCCAGATTTCTTCTTGATGACTCTAGTCTTGGCATGGATTTGTGAGCTTAACCAGGTATTTAGTGAGAATTACAATGAAATACTCGGCTTCCATTGAGAGGACTGGGAATGATTAAGCAAACAAGCATCCATAAAATCTCTATTAACTATATTATTATTTTTATACGTTCTAATATTAACTTTTAGGCATATACTGCTCAACTAAACAGATACTGTATAGTATAGGATAATCGTTATGATGGTGGTGCTCAGCAGAGTATGGGAGCGGAGCGAGGCGTGGAGCGGCATGATTTTGCTTGGAGTTTGGAGGGGATTTTTTGAAAGTCGGAGCGTCGTGATTTTCTCTCGCTCCGAGAGCGCTCCACTACCGCTCTGGCCCATAATGCAACTGCATTAGCTATAGCATGAACGAATTCACGCTACTGTTCTACTAAAGCATGTTGATATTTTTCTTCGAATACTGTTTTTCACTGAACGCACAGAGGTTCGATATAAAAATACATAAATAATGAAAAATTTTTCATGGAGCAAACATGGAGCGAGGATCAAGTGAGGAGGGAGCGAAGAACGGAAAATGGTAAACCCATAGCGGAGTGATCATGAAATACTCTGAGCACGGAGCAGAAATTCTTGCCGCTCCACTCCACTCACATACTCTGGTGCTCAGAGAGATGTTGAAGATGTCTGAGAACATCTTACCTGCTGGTCTGCACATCCTCTGAGAACGTAACCAGGAATATTATCTGGTCCAGCAGCTTTCCGCGGCTTGACACTGTTTTCCTTACATCAGCTTCCTTACAAACCACCTGGTCCTTGGGAGGGTCTTCCTCACTGCCATGTTGTTTTGGGCCATGTAGTAGTGGTTCAGCGCATCTGGAAGGGAGGCCTCAGCATCACAGTTGCCCTGTAGTTTTTGTCTTTGTTTTGTTTTTTTTTCCTCCTGTCTTTCTGGCAGCTTAGCAAAAAGCTAAGGACAAGTGGAGCTGCAACGGTTCGGTATAAACTTTTCCTGTTCCTTGAAATTTTGTCATTTTTAAATTTATTTAGTCATAATTTTTTTTGTTGTTGCATAAATAAGCTAGATCAGACTAGGGAAGAGAAAACAGAGAAGAAAAGAAAGAGAAAAAGAAAGAAGACGACAGAGACAGAGAAAAAGGGAGAGTCAAAGAAGAGATCCAAATGAAAGTTGCTACTGTGTCATTGCTCTGCTGCATCTGAAAAACAAGAACCAGTCACACAAACACAGAGAACCGAATACAAGCAAACAGCTTGATCATGTGTGAGTGGAAGTGTGTGGAAATGTGTATATGCCTGTATGTATGAGTATGTGCATGTGCGTCTGTTTGTGCCTGCACATGTACCCCTGACAACATATATTTATGCATGTGTGTATGCGTGGGCGTGTGCATGAGTGTGTGTGTGTGTGTGTGTGTGTGTGTGTGTTTTTTAAAGCAGCCCACTAGGACCTGTTCAGCCTCTTCACCCTCCAGTACTGTATGTGTAAGAATGCAGTTGCTGAAGTCTTTGTGTATGCGACTAAAGTGCAAATAAAATCTGGTGGGACGTATGTGGAACGTAACCATAACCACTAAAGCAGCCCGCTGATACCTGCGCAGCCCCTTCACCCTTCAAGGCCCTAAGAGAGGAGGGGTGAGAGGCTGCTCACACATCTATGTTCATGTGTTAAATATGAAGTTGGGTGGGGACCCAAAAAAAAAATATATATACACTAATAAATCCATGTAAACATACACACAAACACATACATACGTACCCATACATATATATATATATTCATTCCCCACAAGGCGGCGGTGGGTGCTAGGCCACAGAGACAACATCCAGGAAGTGCCATCGCTCCCCCAGGGGCAGTGCATACCCCCCCTCATCCGTGCACAGCCCTGTCAATGTGTCAAGCACACAAAGACATACGCCCACTCTCACCTTGTCCTTGTCTTGTGAGGACGAGGAAGTAGCACGGGTTCTCAGCAGGGCGTGCGCCTCTGCAGTCATCCATGGCTTCTGGTGAGGATCTTGGAGACAGTGAGGTCATCGATGCACTTACTGATGCACCAGTGACTGACACTGTGTGCTCCTCCAGGTTGGTAGAGCCACTGTAGGTTGCAGCTTCCCTAAACATGTCCCAGTCAATGTGTGCTCAAAACAGTCCTGAAGGCTAGGAACGGGCCTGGCATGTCTGTCGAGCAGTCAGTTATCGGAATATCTGAGTGATGTTTGTCTAAACACAGTCCCCTCTTGTTGGAAAGTCCACTGAAAGTCACTGATAGCTCCTTATAGTTCGTCCAGGGCACTTTTCGCATTAGCGCTGGGTGGGACGTATGTTGTGACTATAAGCACAATGATGAATTCCCTTGGAAAATAAAAAGGTTTACATCTCACAGTCACTCCAGCAACGGTGAGCAGTAGCTTGAGATAAGCACAGTGTTCATGCACCAGTCTGTGTTGATATAAACATACAGCCCCACTCTCCTTGTCTGGGTGTTTAGTTCCGCATCACGGTCACTACATAACCTCAGCAGTCTCTGAACTGTCTTTTTTTTTTTTAACACCCCAGTTTCCACGTAGTTGCTGAATATTAAGCCTTAGAATGTGATAAACCTGTGGCTTTAGGGTTTAAAATGACTAAAAATTGGAAAACTGTGACGTACACACACATACACTTCAGCATTCCTCTGGTGATCTCATTATCTACATTAAAACTACATTAAGAGCACTCCACTGAAAACTGCCTTTTCTCGCCCAGAGAACATCTTTTATTTTAATATTAATGTTTTTGAGCCGAAGATGTTTAATATGTATATTTGTTGATTTTTACAATAAAAAACAAGGCTGTAAATATTAGAAAGCAACAAGTAATCCAGAAATGGGGAAATGCTATAAAGGGATTGTTGCTAAACTAAGTCTATGAATGTTAACTGTGCTTGAGAATGAACAACGTTGTAGCTATGATTATTTGGGAATTAAATTGTCAGCCTGTTTACCACACACACACGCACATGCGCACACACACACACACACACACACACACACACACACACGTGTCAGATTATATCTCATTCGTGCAGACAATCAAGACAACAATCAGCCCCACGAACAGCATTAAACAAATTCTCCTTCCTTTCCAGAGCTCCTCCCATTCTCCATCAAAGATCCACACACACATACACACCAACACACACCCACACTCACACACATACACAGGAGTGTGTTTTCGCTCTGGGCAGCTCCAGAAAAGCCTCTGCTCCTCACACTGTTCAGAAATAAAAGAGAAACAACCCAAAGCTGATCTATAATGTGCTACAAGTATTCATATCTAGAACAGTCTAAACAGTAGAGGGAGAGGCACATTTTAAATGCATGCCATAAATATTGTTCATATATTGAGTTCTCGTCCCTAACATAACTAACCTAGATACAAACAAGATCACTTTCTCTCTAATTACTGTCTACAGGCCACCAGGGTTGTATTCAGAGTTGCTAAAATAATTTAGGAACAAGTGCTAATTTAGCACTACATGGCGACAAAATAATAATTATCTGTGATTTTAATATTCACTTTGAAAAAGAAGAGTGTTGTGGTTAATATTGACTCTTCGTGTTAAGGCGGATAACATAGCTATTCTTCCTCAGTCCACAGTAATCTCAGACCACATTACATATGAACTTCATCTTAATCATAATGTGAGCACATTCCCCCATTTTCATATTAGTCATACAATAACATCCACCACAGCAAACAGTTTTTCACAAACCAATCAGAAATGCAGCAGTCATTCAAAACTTGGCTGTGGTGAGAGACTACATAACATATTTTAATCTAGACAAGCAGAACTCGCTGAAATTATTCTCTCTTCAAAATATTCCACCTGTACACTAGAAGCCTTCTTGAAGAAGTTGTACCAGGAATTATCAAATCAAATTATCAAAGAGTCCCTGGAGCAGCCTTATCCCGGTTTAGATCTTACCTGATTGAATGCTACGAGTGCTAAGAGTTAATGGGGAATCCTAAGCAACCACTAAGTAAAATATGGTGTACCACAAGGTTCTGTTATTGGACCTCTTTTATTTACTTTGTACATACTACCATTACGGATGATTATACGGAAATATGGGATTAACTTCCCGTACTCACTGTAGATGACTCACAGCTTTATATGCCAGATCATAAATAAAGATTAAATAAGATTGAGGAATGCATTAAAGATATTAAAGTTTCTCTTGCCCAATGCAGATAAAACCAAGCTCCTTCTAGGTCCAAAAGCTGCTAGAAATAAACTAGCAACAAGACAGGTAGATCCTGAATAATACATAGTCAATTATGAAAAAATTAGTCGATTCTGAATACATTAGATACAAAATAATCCCTAGCAGATACTGAATAATGTTGATTAGATACTGAATAATTCATGTATGTAATTCCAAATCACCAGATCTTGGACTAGTTTTCCTGAACTTGCAATTTTGGTGAAGTAGGTCAAACTTTGATTTCATTTTGACTATGCATTAGTCTTTTTCACACAGGGACAAAAACACATGTTTTTTAATTTGTTCAATACTATAAAGACTCACTCAGATGGTCACTTTTAATCTGAGGTCACTTTTAATCTGAGATCAAAATGGTCATTTGTATATTCATGAATTCTCAGATATCAGCATTGGCCAATATGATTAACAAAGTATCTTCTGCCATCTTAGTGTGCGTGTGTGTGTGTGTATCTAGCCTGCATGTGTGGTGTATGTGTGTGTGCGTGTGTGTGTGCGTGTGTTACATGGTCACTTATTGTCTGATGTATTGGATTCTGCTCTCAGTCATAGTCGTGTTAATATTCGATGCTCTCTGAAGACCAGACTGAGAAGTAATTCTCTCTGCTTCTGCTGCTGGAACACACACACACACACACACACACACACACACACACACACAGCCACTACCCAGCTTAAATACACCTAATTTAACTCATTTCCCAACTGCAAGGCCAAGTGGCCAGTGAAAGAAAGCGCATCTAAGATGTTTCCGACAAAGTGGCCAGTAAGTGGAAATAAAGTGTAAAGAGACCATTCTCTCATACCTGAACACAGCATAGTACACACTGTGCCCAGGGAGCAGTGTGTGGAGCCAGTACCTTTCTCAAGGGCACCTCAGAGGTGCCACTAGCAGTCTTGGGATACAAGCCCTTAAAAACTCAGTGTGCATTGCTTTCAATGTAGTTACTGAATAATCAGTCTAAAGGTAAAATAAATCTGCAATTTAAAGCACTATAACTAATATGTCAAGGGTTACAAAGGATAAATCAACCAGTCTCTAGCAAATTCATAAAATTTTATCATTCACAACTGACACATCTTTCTTTTGAGAGCAGTGTTGATGGATTGAGTTTCATTTGACAGGATTCGCACGGCCAGGTAATCCGCAGCAGAGCATGTTCTACAATATAGGACAAATAAATATTAACTTAAATAAATTAAATAAATATAAAAACATAGAGAAACACTATGTTTTACTTTGGCAACAATTTAGTCCATGTCGTGATTTCTTGTTTCTTTTTAACATGGGGTGTGTATGTGTGTGTGAGTGTGTGTGTTATGTAGACCAGCGCTGAGGGAAGCTCTGCCACAGGTGCTCAAGCAACAAAAAAAAGGCTCTCTGAGCTGTCAGGCACACTGACATGTGCGTTATGGTTCACTCCCCCTATCCACAGCAAGTGTGTGTGTGTGTGTGTGTGTGTGAGGCTACTTCTGGAACGTGGTACCAAGGACACTGCACTCATGTAAAGCAGGGGAGCCCAAACCCAGAGCTTTTTTTAAACAGGTCTATCTGTTGCTGGGTGAGATTTCTGGCTTGTGCTTCACTGTTTCACACTAAAATTTAACAATCCGTTACTTCATGTTGTGAATTGTTCTTGCATTCACTCCAGGTGCGCAGTCTTACTGCAGAGCTACAGTTCCAGAGCAGCAGTTTCAGGACAGTGGTAATACAGACAGTGACCTCCTGACATCTCCTTGTATCCATTTTTTAAAATAAAGATTTTAATTTTTTAAACGTTTCCTCTTTCATGAGATGACACTTGCCTTGATGCCGATGTGACCTCTTTGACTTTGACTCAACCGGAAGAGTGTTTGCTGTACAACAGCACAAGCTGTGGTTGCTATGGTTTCAGTGCCATAGTAGTGAGGCACTGGGAGATGATAAATGTTCCATAAACACAGTTCATAAAGGTGTAACCAGAACAACGGCTCTGCAGGGTGATTTGATGGTGTTGCTTTGATGCCTCAGGAAAATAAAATAGTAAAAAAAAATAGTAAAGATGTGTTTTATATCATCCAACAGCGAGCGTATGTTTCTAGGTTGTGCGTGTTGTGTTCTTGAGCATCTTGCACGGCGCCCTGTTCAGCAGTTGGTGCGTCAGCAATGAGTAAAACTCCCCACTTAAGAGTTCATTCAAAATTTTAAGCCAAACAGGGTGACATCAATCAGTAACATCTGCGGAATATTGCACTGTTCCGGGATGTTCTTTCACTCTATTGACTGTGAGAACCCTCTGAATGCTCTTGTGGATGAATATTGTTCTCTGTTCTACAGAAAAGCTCTATTACAGATCTGGAGTGATGCCGCCTGACATGCATCAGAATAAGAGATTCCATCACATCAGCTGTTAAATCTTATCCTGTCACACACACCAGTCACGCGACATGCAGTTCAGGGTATATAAACAGGAAGTAGGTATTTCACAGCACTCAGACATTGGGTCCATTCGCCAGCTCAATTCCAGCCCAAGTCTACTGGTACCGTGAGTACTCCTGTCTTTTCTCTCTCTATGTGAGAATGTTTGCTCCTGGTGGGAATCCTATCTCTCTTGTGGAGCATTCTCATATCAAGGTGCGTGGTTTATTGAATCTGTTGTGTGTATCCGCGATTGGGTTCTTCCACTATGCTACACTGGGCTATGTTCTCGTCCAGTTCTGTGACAGAATGTCTGAGTCCCGGCAGTGAACCCAGAGGACTGGTCGACATGGTGAACCAGCAGACGATTGTCAACCTGAAGCAAGAAGCCACAGGTTCTCGACCTTGGATCAGATGTATCTCAACCTGGCTGTCGCAAAACCGGTGTTCCATGGGCGGTCCAAACCCATTCACCTTCCCAAACTACCCCCAAGATGACTCTTCCTGAGAAATCGAATGGTGTAGATGGCAAGTGCAATGTGTTTCTAACCAACCTGTCTCTTCTTTTTGAGTTTCTTCCCGAGTGCTACTCCTCAGACACATCGCACTTCTCATCTCCCTCCACACCGGGCAGGCAGCAGAGTGGAGTACCGTGGTCCTGAGATCCGTCACGGACGCCGGAGACTCCTACCCAGAGTTCACCCACCAGCTCAGGGCTGCGCTCCAGCACCCTGACAGTGAGGAGGAGGTCGACTCCTGCCTGTACCATCTGCAGCATGGAGACTGTTCGGTGTGCCACTACAAGACAGAGTTCTGCACTTTGGCTGTCCAGACCACCTGGAGCGACTCCGACCACCTGGAGCGACCTCGAAATATCACATACATGTACAGTACTGTGCAAAGTCTTCAGCCTTCCCTCAGGGCTCTCAAGTCTCACGCATTTCAGCAAGTTCACACGCCACACATGGCATTTCTCACGCTGAGCAATTATCAACTTCGCCGCACAGGTCTGAAATAGGTTTCAGCCCCCCCTCGTCTCACGCTAAGCAAACTGGAAAAGTTGAGAGCCCCGCTTCCCTTATTTTATATTTTGCTTAAAGTCAGCTTGTTGGGTTAGAGTTAGGGTTTTCTGCATGTCCAACTGTTTTTGGCATATTGAGTAGACTAAATAAAAGAAAAGGAAACAAATGTATCACTGAGACAGGCAACAAAGAGCCTAGATAAGCAGCTGGGTACCGTTACTGGCTGTTTCCCAGAGCGGGTACTGTAGTAGTTCAGTTAAATCCAAGCTTGGGAAGCTAGGCTAGGCTAGGCTACCAGCAACAGCAGAACCCTCTAATGCTAAGAAAACCCATGTGCAGAACT
>JBBPDB010009867.1:0-13082 GCA_037974465.1 Brachypetersius altus | reverse complement strand
AAATTGTATCAAACAATTTACAATAAATAACTGATTCTGAACAAGCTAGTCATGAAGTTGAACACATTCTAGCGTACCTTTATTAAAACCAATATGAATACGACCTTGCATACGAGCATTTATTTTCTGAAATAGCAGAGTTAGCAGAGTTTCCTTTGTAGTCTTAGAGCAGCCACCACTGGTAACCACCGAAGACAAGCATCTCTGTTGGTAGCACAGTGGTTGTGGAGCTCAGCACCTCACGCTGAATTAATAGACAGATGCTAGAAGGGCGTGTGGTCTCTCCCATGTGGGGAGATGGTTGGCTTCCAGTCAAGATTGTTAACCCCACGTCAGCTGCAGTAACCTTGCATTGAAATGCAATAGTGTTGCACTGGAGGATTTCAATCAGGGCTATGTTTCACAGCATGTGAATAAAATGAATGCAAGCAGTTCTCACAACCGCTTATCTGTGAAGAGTGATTCTGGCAATGATGTAGGCAATGGTGACTGTTCACTGCAGAGTGTTGGACTAGGTGCTATTCCCCTTGACAGTTGTCAGGTCTCGTCTTATTGGAAGGATGAGTTAGTTGACCTAATAAATGAGTATGAGTCTGTCTTCTCTCATCATCACCTTGACTGTGGTGAGGCTCGTGGGTTTTGTCACAGGATTAGGATTAGATTAACGGATGACCGTCCCTTCAGGTTGACCTCTCACAGGTTATCCCAGCACACTACCAGAAGTTGAAAGATACTTTGGGTGAGATCGAGAAGGAAAGTATTAGGAGGTCTAGTAGTGAGTATTCTTCTCCATTGGTGCTGGTGTGGAAGAAAAGATGCACATCCTCTCCCACACCAGACTGATGTCCTTGCAGCTGTGGCGAGATTCAGGAGCGGTATATTTCTTAAGGTTATAGAAACTGCATCAATTATGCTAGGATATGACCTGCAACATAGAACAAAACTCAATACAGGAGTCAAGAAGGAGTTAATTAAATTAACTAGATGGAAGTAAATTGTCCGACTACGCCACTCTGGGAGTTTCACCCAGAGAATATAAACCTAAAGCACACAGGTTCACTCTACAATAGGTGAGAAAAATGAAACATTTTCAACATTTCAAATAACCTTAAATGAATCCAAATAACAAAAAATAAACAGAATAAAAAAGAAAAAGAAAAACAAAACAATTAACAAAGTAAGCAAATACCTAAACTAAGCAGAAGCATCAGAAATACTAAAGTTTAAATAAACCAAATAAATTAATTAACAATAAATTAAATTAATTCAAAAGAACTCAACAAACAAACTAAGAAAGTTGACTGCAACTCCTCATTCACGCTGTATAAAATAACTGGCTGCACCAAGCTCCAACAGGGAGGTTCAGAGAGCCGAGCAAACCGAGCGACTCCCGAATGACTCGCACGAACCATGCCGAATCGTAGCACCACACACAAACACCTGTCAAGCAGAGCGAAACAGAGCATGGGTACATACCTACCAATCTCTGTGGAGAGAGAGAGAGAGAGAGAAAAGAGCAGCAGCACCAGGAGATTCAACCACGTGGGGATTAAACAGATGGCTTACAAAGCACACCACTCTGGCACTACAACCAAGTGATACAACCTGGTGTCCGGTACAACCTGGTGAGGACAAAGCTCTGCCTATTGCTTTTGCAAGCAAGTCATCTTGTATATCCCAGGTCCTAAGAATGTGGTTGCGGATACACTGAGCTGGCAGCCATTTGTGAGGCACGCAGTTATGCTTCGCTTAAAGAAGCTCAGAACCTGCAGGTCGACTCAGGACATGTTTCGGGAGGCAGGGTCTTGCGTGAAGAGGTCTCTGCTGTGCAAAAATTAAAAGCAGTCAGAGAGTTGAGGCAGTGCTGTTTTATTAAAGACAGTTTCATAGTCATGAGAGCAAGAGGCCAAGTCTTGCTCTGGGGGTAGGACCCCAAAACTACAGGAATTTAATGACTTTCCAGATCAGACCCACTATTACACCCAGATAACACCAACTTTTAGCTTCTCGACAGAAAGAGCACTTGTTTAAACATTCAAAACTCCACCTCTACTTCAAAGTCTCCTCCTTCCTAAATATTTCCCCAATAGATCACATATTACTTACTCAGCACTACTCTTCCCCATATGGTGACACCCCTTTTTAAGCTGCAGTAGCTGTGTGTGCAAATATTTCATGGGCCATGCACAGACTAACTATCTACTGAACAAATATCGAAAGTCCCCAGAATAGTTTTTCTACTGAAACCCTGTGGTTGCATCTTCTGGCATAAGAACCCTCTCGCTTTGCAACTTACTTAGGCCCATGCTGTTGTCCTCAGCTGACACGGCTAGCCCTTCAGCTGTCCTCCGCCATTCTGAATGAATGGAAGAGGAAAAGCACCTTATTTATCTGGTAATTTTATCATTAATATATACGTCAGATTATGTACACAGATGCAAGAGGTGTGTAGTTAGCAACGCTCCGGAACCTGAGGCTAGGGCTCCTCTCATTTCCATTGCTACCTCAGCTCTTATGGAATTAGTATGCACTGATTTTTGATCTGCAGAAGATTCTAATAACAAATGTATTCATGTCTTGGTGGTTACCAGTGTTGGGCACGTACCTTTAAAAAAGAAATTTGTTATAGTTACTAGTTACTTCTCACAAAAATAGTAACTGAGTTACATCATTATAAAAGTAACAAATTACCAGGCAAAGTAACTATTGCGTTACTTTAAAAAAAACTATCAAATTAAAAATTTTTGCCTTTCACCTCAGCAAGGGAAGAGTGCACTACTCTGCACCCGCACTTCTCTGCCTCTGATTGGCAAACAATGGAAATGTACTCAATCTAAGCCAAGCATCGCGTTCTGAGTTACACCACGTGTTTACATCATCACTGGCTATGTGTCACACAAACACACCATCAGAGAAAGAGAGGTCCTATGGCTGAGAGAGATGCTGCTCGCATGAAAACCGCTTTTATTGTCAGTAACGGTAATGGCGTTGTAACGGGAGAAACAGTAATTCGTTTGATGACTCTGAAAAAAGTATCGCTGTTTATTTATAGCACTGTCATTTCCATCACTGGTGGTTACTGACCATTTTATTAATCTGACTTGTGCATATCATTGCCCCAACCAGTCTGCTAAGTTGGTAGCTCGGGTCCTCTGGAACAGTGGGCAAATTTTAAGAGTTTAAGCGTGGAGATGTTCTTGTTAGCTGGAGTAGAGAAGTCACTCTGTATCACCCCATGGGGAATGGTCAAGCAGAGAGGATGAACTGCACACTGGGGAACACGATTAGGGCTCTTCCACCCAGGTCAAAGGTCAAGTGGCCGCAAATACTTAACAGTCTTACCTTTGCGTACAATTGTACTGTGCATCAGAGGTTCCCCCCTTTCTTTCTGATTTATGGTCGTACTCCCAGACTGCCCATAGACTTGATGTTTCAGAATGTCCTGCTGGATGGGGATACAGTGGACATGGATAGTTATGTCGAGTCTCTGGGGAGGGATCTAAGGGAAGCCATGGCTCTGGCCCAGTCTAATGCTGAGAGGCAGCAGCATTGGCAGACAGTGCTTTATAACAGGAAAGCAAACGGTCTACCTGTTAATTTAGTTGACAGGGTCCTACTATCTAATAAGGGGTAATAAGGTATAAAGAAGTTGGCAGATAAATAGGATGGCACACTGTATACTGTAGTTTCCAAAAACGACACCATTCACAAATATCAAATCAGGAGTCCATCTGGGGGTGTAAAGACAGTGCACAAGAACCTAATCATGCCAGTTAATTTCTTACCACTTCCTGAGACAGATGAGGAGGATGAGCATATGTCACTTTCTGGGGACAGCATGAGTGTGGCTGGCAGCTCACAGTCCAGTGTGGACGATGACACTGATGACAGGACCGTGAGGTGGGTTGCCAGTCTTACTGGTAGCTCGGGTACAGGTAGCAGTGACACAGGGGATCTTGGGCCACAGCTGTTGACAGAGGGGATGTGATTGTTCCAGGCTTGATGAGTGGAACTAGGAAATGCCTCAGTGTTTTTGTATGTGATAGTCCTGTGCGTGCTGTTTCTGATATGGGTACTGTTGAGGCTCTTTCTATTGACCCCCTGCCGTCTGTAAGTTCCCCCACATACATGGATGTTCCCACTATGGACGTCTCACTGGGCTTGATGGGGCCATGCTCCAGGCAGGGTAGACTGAGTCAGTGAATAGGCTCATACAGAACTTTCCAGCTCAGTGGGTGCAGAGTCTTTTATGAGGAGCTCCTTGGAGTGTATTCACCCTTTTCGTTATGGTTTTGTGGTAAGTTTCCTTTTTTGTACAATGATATTTTTTTTTAATTCTTAAGTCTCTCCTCCATTCTGTACCTCTTTTCATGAGAGAGAGGTGTCACTATTTGTTGTCTATCACATTAGACTGTTGCTGTATGGTAGAGTGTATTCCCCAATTATCCTCAAGTGTGTATGGCACCTCTGCTATGACTGGGTTGGGGTCAAGTTAACCCCGCTAGCTAGCTCCTCCTCCACTCTCGTCCATCACCGGGCAGCATTCTTGGCTGTAGACTATATGTCTTGGCTTTAGATGTATAATTTTAAAATAGTATAATAATTACTATATATTTAGGGTGGCTTGGGATCATTTTGGGGGGGCTTCAGACCCCCCAAAATAGACCCAATGATGCCCATGGTAGCAGGGTTGTGTGTTTCCCTGAATTTTACCACTTCACTTGGATTTCTTGGCTATTATATTTCAGGTACACGTGATTCACACACGTGATTCATATATATTTTTTCTCTCTTTCCAATAAAAATTCAGAAATTTCAAGGTCAGTTGTGGCATCCTTCATTTACGGAACACAACGCAGAGTGAATGGGAGAGAGAGAGAGAGAGATGACCTCTGCTACATGCGGTTTGTATGAACACAGGGTGTGGTTTGTCTGAACACAGTGTGTGGTTTGTATGAACACAGGGTGTGGTTTGTCTGAAGAAACCTACAAACAAAGCAGCCCTTCCTTACCATTCAGACAAGGTAAGGGAGGGGTCTCTCGGGTGTGATCAAGGTTAGGTTACAACATATACTACATTACACCCCCACCCCCCACACACACACACACACACACACACACACACACATAGTTCTAGGAGGCTTTCCACAAGATTTTGGTGTTTCTGTGGGAAATTTGTGCCCATTCATTCTATAGAGCATTTATGCAGCCAAATGCTGATATTGGATGAGATGGCCTGGCTCGTAATATTTGTTCCAGTTCATCCCAATGTTGTTGAGGTCAGGGCTCAGTGTGGTCCAGTGCAGTGGAGAACAGTCATGCTGGAAGAGAAAAGGTTCTTCACCAAACTGTTGGAAGCACGGCATTGTCCAAAATGTCTTAGTTTGCTGAAACATTAAGACTGCCCTTCACTGGAAGCAAGGGGCCTAGCCCAAAGCTTGAAAAACAGAGGATTAATTCTTACACAAAAACCTTATATTCCAGTTAAGAGACAACTTACATGTGTGTGGCACCACCTTATGTTGAATATGGGAACTGTGAGTTCACTGTAACTACACCAGTTCTTTAATCTGAATCATATTTAAAAAAGGGGGCAGTAGAACATTAATCACAGTGAAACTTATGAATACATTTACTTTTCTTTTCTTTCTAATGTCTTTTTATTGATTTGAAAAAGTATACAGTAAGTACAGTCCAGAACAGTGCTACACATTTTAAAAAAACTTTCATGCTCCAAAAATAAAAAAAACTCACAAACAGAAAAAATGAGTAAATAAACAAAAATACAATGCAAAACAAATATAGACATGTAATAAAATAAACCGCTATAGTATAATACATTAAATGTAAATGAAAGAGGCAGGGGAGGGGAAAGGATGGGTAGATTTCCCAAAAACATTAAGAAAGCGACAGACTTTAATGAATTTGATTTCAGAACCACAGACAGTATATCCATAGACAACATAACATCCCTAACCCAGTGTGCATGAGAGGGAGGAGCAGGGTCTTTCCAGTTAAGTTAGACAGCTCTTCTAGCAAGTAAAGAAGAAAAAGATCATCTTTTTTTTTTAAACTTGTGGTAAATCCATGTCTGGGGCAATATCAAAAATGGCAGAGAGGGGGTTTGGCTCAATTTGGCAGTGCAAGGTCTTCCAAAATGGTAAGAAAGACAGACTTCCAAAAGCTAGACAAGGAAGGACAAGACCAGTACATGTGAAATAATGAAGCCTGTGAGCTCCTACATCTGTCACAAATTGGGTCCACATTTGGGTATGCGTGCTAGATAGGTGCACATGGTGAACAACCTTAAATTGTAAGAGCACACATTTAAGTGGAATGCACCTGATCCAAAATGGGGTCCCACACATCATCAGTGATGGTGGAATTAATGTCCTGTTCCCAACCAATTTTGACAACAGCCAGTGAATTTTACCAGTTTTCTCCCCGTGCTCTGTCACGTTCGCATCCTGTATGATGTGAGATGAATGGGATGAAACCTGTGTAGACCTCTGTAGATGTAAAAGGTTTATTAAATATGAAACCGAGAACCAACAGAAAGGGGCACGGTGGCCAACTAAACTAAGAAGAGGGACAGGAACACGAAGAGGGTAAGGTGATGGTATGCTCAAGTGAGGACCAAAGGGAGAACACAGCTATAAACACAGAGAAGGACAAAACATAGGACCAATGGAAACACAGGGAGTAATGATGAAGGGGAAACAGGTGAGGCGAGTGAGAGACAAGGTGATTACACACAGGTGTCTAAAGGAGTCAAAATAGGGTTGGTAGTCCATTGGTTAGATGCACCACCAGGTGGTCACAGGCATGAACTGTCCCAGTATCCACCAGCACACAGGCATGACTGTGACATGCTCATAAAAATCACTTTTACTTCAGAGCAAACAACCTGAATATAACCTCAGTCTGTAACCTCAGACGTTCCATATATAGTGCAGGGGATAGTGCATATTATCTATCAAGATTTAAAATCTGATCCGAAATATCTTCCTGTTTTTGTTTTGCAGATTTTCTTTTAAATGCTGCATACGAAATAATTTCACCCCTAAGAAATTCTTTCATCGCTTCCTATATTGTCTTGCAGAGCATACCCGGAGTCCTATTTTCACTCAAGAATATTTTAATTTTAGTGAAGATATCTGTGACAAAATTCTCATCTGTAAGGAGCAACGGATCCTGTCTCCAGTGCTTTCTCACCCAATCACAGTCCAGGAGAGCCATTTTAAGTACAAGGGAGGCATGATCCAAAACTGTAATACTTTCATAAATACAAGACCTAAGTTTTGGAAGTAACAAGTTGTCTACAAAAAAGTAATCTATTCAGGTGCAAGTATGGTGGACATGGGAGAAAAAAGAATAGTCTCTACCAGTTGGATATAAAAAGCGCCAAGGGTCTGTAAGGCTAAAAGATTTAAGGAATAAAGTGGCTGATAGCAGGTTTGGGCCAGGATTGGTCTAACTGTGCATCCAAAAAGCAGTTAATGTCCCCACCAAGAATTAAGGAATGAGAGTTTAAATCAGGGAGCTGGGAGGGTGCCACGCAGTTTCGCCAGGAAAAGTAGAGACGGCCTTAGTCTTCTGTTGTAAAGTTCAGCCATGATGTTCTTATACTGTAAGCCTCGTAAAAACGAAGCTTGTGGCCACATTAAACCACAGACCCGAGTTTTCATGCTTCTCATCACCAAAAGTGAAAGTGGATGATCACTGGGAGCGGACATTCATTCGGACCCGGTTTTGAAATGAGGCTGCAGTGGGCTCTTTCCAGTTCAGGTGGGGATGACTAGGTCTGGTCGCCGAAAACCTCCAAAAGAAACTGGGAAAAGAAGGCAGTTGGGCGTGAACCCTCAACTGACTCCGGTAGGCCCACAATACAAACATTTTGCATTAGATTCAAGGTCGGGGATACACTGTCCGTGTCCCGAGACATCAGCTTGAATTTAGTTTGAATTGGTGTTTAACATAGCAAATGACGTCCGATTATGAGCAGCAATTTTTGCTCTCAGCTCCTCAAGCAAGTCAGAGACGCGCACCGCAGTCAACGCTCCGCTAGCCTTGTTAGCTGCGAGAGGTCTTTTTTGCTGCTTTTAGTTGATTTAGACATCTTTTCCACAGTTATATCGTCACCATAAGTGGTAAGACCCAACAAACAGGTATTTTCATAGACTGACAGGACATTTATTTATTTTGAACCATTGCTGATCTTTTGCACATAAAAAGCACAGTTTCATTCCAGCATTGTTGCTTTCCAACTGACTACACAGACAACATTAGCACAGTTTTTGAATGTTAAAAACCTTACCTGGTACCAAACTGTACATGTGTAAATGTGTATATGTGTACAACATGGAATCACACCAGCTCACCTCACTGTTTACATGTTTACAACTGAGATGAAATTTGACAAGACAATGACAAGTTTACTTTTTTACATTTGAATTTAACTTGACTAAATCGCCACCTCCTTTTCTTCTTCCTGCTCCTGATTCTGTTCTGCATCCTCTGGTATGGATGTCTCAGTCCTCTTCTGCAGTCTGGGTCAGAGGGCAAAGCATTCTGTATTGTATAAGTCTGCAAGATTTCTTTTTTTAACCTTTCAAACCATAAAGGGACATTAATGAGTTTCAGATCCTCACCATCATTACACCATATTTTACTCATATTTTAAATAGAAGCATGAAATGGTGATTTCCTCATCTCAAACAGTTCACTGAAACAAAAGCCAACAACAGTGGTGAGTATACCACAAAAAAAAAACATCAATGTCTCCTGCTGTTCACAAGTTGACTTATTGGCTGCTGAGGCCAATAAGTCCCTCTTCTTGAAGGGCGGCCCTTAGGTCATTGAGGTTCTCGGATACAGAGTTACGAGTCTCTACCCGGCGACTCAATGATCCCATAGGTTTTCTTGGGATTGGTCTGGAGAAAGTGCAGGACACTATATTCGAGGTACCTCCTAATGAATGGCTGCTTGATGAGGTGGAGCATTGTTGTCCATAAGTATGAAATAAGGCCTGAGTTGTTCATGCAGGGGCACAATAACTGAATTAATGATGTTATTCAGGTATCATGCTCTTGTCACTGTACCATTCACAAAGTGTAGGGCAGTTCTGTATTGACTAGACATACCTGCACACTGTAACACCACCAGCACCAAAGGCTCATCTGGTGACAACAGTGGCTGGTGCATAGCGCTGTCCTTGGCGTCTCCAGCATCGTTAGCAGCCATAATTTCTGCTCAACGTGAATCGACTTTCATCCGTCTTGTTTTAGTCAACGAAAATGAAAGACATTTTAGCATGGTTTTTATTTTATTTTGTATTCAGTCTCGTTCTTATTCATCAACAATATTACATTATATATGTTATTATGGTTATTGTCACATGACCAGCATTTACGTTGCGTCTCATCTCGTATTTGTCATGTGATAAATGTTCATTGACCACTCTTTTTAACAACCTGCTCCACCATGCACTCTCTGCTCTCCCCATTTTCCAAAACGAATGCCTCGTGCTGTAAGTAGGCGTGGTTCCGCACAGGTGACGCAACTCTGTGATAGGCTGGGATCATCAAAATCTCACCCGTTGACCAAATTTATATCGCATCCCATTCATACCGTTTATACCACACAGTATTAGTTTTGAGGAACAGTTCTCCAGGCTTCCTACAGTCCAGTCATTGAACCTGACTAATTTCAGAGGAATGTTCTGAGGAGTCCTCAGAAAAGAAAAGTACAATAAGTTATATCTTTAAATGTCATTTAATGTAACATGGCTTCATTGATTTATTCATTCAAGTCATTTTAGAAGTATTTCTAGTTGTTGTAAAATCTGAACACAATTTACATGGAACATGATATTTTTAAAACATGTTAAAAAGTACATTTGTTACATTACACAGCCAGTTCAATGGTCAGTTTGTTTCAGGATCATTTTAAATATTTCCATGAAATCACAAATGAAAACATCTTACCTGGTCATGTTGACTATTAACAGCCTCCAAGCTCACGCCTTCATCTTCTGCCTTAATAGTCCTGCGTCTGTGGAGGAAATGTGTATTTTGGCCAATCGTGTTAAAAATTAAACATTCTTGTGCTTTACAAATATTCATATTAACACTCCAAGGCTGATGCCTATCAAATTTCTTCATATTTTGCTCCGAAAGATCCAGACTTTCTTTTATTTTAATGTATTCTTGAGGAACATTTCTCGAGGACTCCTGTTTTTTTATATGAAGCACTCAAGCAGTACAAAGGCCTGAAACAGTGAAGAAACAGGTGCAGATGATTCCAGATGATCAAGCGGTGATCAGTAGACTGGTGGTCCTGAATGCTGCATGGTTGGAACACCTTTATCTACCCTTTTCTTGCATCTTTAGGTCATTTGCAGCCTGAGATAGTAAAACATTAATTCCCATTTCTTTCTTTTAACTGACTCAATATGCGAATCATATTATTCTAATATATACAATATCTGCATAAATTTACATCTGTGGCCCATATTTTAGTTGCATCATCAGTATCAGGGATAATGGAAATGGTTACAGAGGGCTGCTTTTTTAACTGGTCTGATCTTTTATTACAAAGGCATACATTTATCTATATATTGTTTTACATATAGACAAATAAAAGGCCAACATAAATCAGTCATTAGGAGGGAAGCTAAGCCTTTCATTGTGCCATTTTAGAGAGAGTTAAGATGAGGAAATTTTAGTTCAGTCTTTTTACCGTTATTAACATTACCTCCAAAATCATGGATTCAATTAATATATTCACTGAATAAAATCGAATATATTCATGACCCTTGATTACTGTCACCTCCACTCTTTACTGAACCAAACCACTCTGAGATAATTTTTTTCATGATGAAGTTTAAAATTTCAACAGCTTACTTAATCCTAGAAACAGTGTGTCTCCGGTGTCATTAAAAGCACTCTAACATGGCAAGATCACATTTAAAATCAAACTTTCCTATTATACAATTAAAATAATCCATAGAAATATATTACACTGTACCTTTTGCAGCTGCCCACAGAGTACAGTTCAACACTGATGGTGGTGGCCGTGCCTGCTGATACTGCTAAAATGATGAGAATTGTCCTCAGGTTCAGTTTTATGTTGTTGTCATTATTTGGACCTTAAAGCGAAGAATATATGTTATTGATCAAACTACAGTGTCCATCTGTATGAATTGAGGTTTATGTATTCTTCTCATGCAGTGAAACTGAATAAACTTTGCCAGTACATTTGACCAGCTCAGCTGAATTGAATGCTCCACAAACGTTTAATTAACATTGGATTTGTGATTTATAATTTTTATTTTCAAACAAATTACTGTTAATCTTTTTTCTCCTCATCTCTTTGTTCTGCTTCTTAGTATTGGGATTTGTGTCAAAATGAGATTCTCAGGAGGAACCATTCTCAGTCTGATTCTGGTATTATCAGGTCAACCCTAAGTTTGACATTGTGTTGAAACCAGATGCTACAGTATTTTATTTTGGAGGCAAATAGAACAAGAAGCTGGAAGCGAAATAATATTTTTCCATTTGTAAAGACACCACAAAACAGTGGTGGAGGCACTTTAGAAGTTCTTGAAAAAAATCCCCTTCAGACTTGTGGTTCAAGAGGTTGGGATATACATGTCCACAAGTTTTTTAAGTACTTTTACTTCTCATGTTAGGAAATGAATCCTCTTTTACTCTTTACTGTAACTATGTTGGTGACTGTACTGTTGTACTGCTTTGCATTTTGTCATTGGATGTTTATGTTATGTTAGATTAAGAATTAGTCAAACAGAGGAGAACAGACCCTAACTAATTTTGTCCCTAGTACTTAAGTTGTTTTATTATCCTGCTAACAGAATAAACTAACTAAACACTAACATTAGTCATGATGAGAGTAACTTTGAGTATCCTGGTGGTGGCATAGTGGTTAGGAAGTTCACCCTGATATTGTGGGTTTGAATCCCTGGGCTGTAAGGGTCATTATTCATCATTAGGGTGTTCTTGAGCAACATACAGGGGACACCCCTCGTTTGTGGCAGCTCACTGCTTCACTTGGTGAATGGGTTATATCTAGACAAAGAATTTCACATTGTCTGCTGTGGTGTGAAAAAGGAAGAACTTTACTTTCTGCTACATTGTTCAACCACTACTCCTCTAAAACCCCAAGAGATGTTTTATGATGATTAAACATCTGCAGTTTAGATTAGACCATCACACTATGGAAAACACTCTTATGTCTCCAGGAATAGAAAATCACAGTACATTAACAGTCCATGTTATTTTCATACACTACTTATAAATAAAGATTTCACTCTGACAGCATATAAACACATACGTTCCCATTTACATACCACTCAAACTACACCAGGCAAAAAAATGTCTTTCACTACATTTTGTAGTGCTTCTTATACAATCTCGGCATGCTGATTTCAGTGGTAATTTATTTTAGCATGGCTTCAAGGGTTTAGTTAGAAACATCATTTTTTAAGAAAGCTAAACTTGGCGGTTTGGCTAACATGGTCTTTTGCATATTCATATTGTTGTTTGTTTGTTGTATATGTAGATACCAGGGGTGCCAACTCTCACGCATCAGTGAGTATTATCCTTCTAATGAGAAATATGTGTTTCTAAAGAAAAAAACAATGTGATTTTCTGAATCAGCACAAAACTTGACTAAGAAATTGTAATCAAACAGACCTTTCATAAAAAAATGTTACCCAGTGTTATTTTGTGGTTAGAGAAAACTTGTAATCCAGACCGTACATTTTTTGATATTCTGCAGTAACTAGAAGCCTCAAATTCTGCTCTTTTTGGAATGGTGTTTTTGGAACAGTTGAGTCACTATTTCACCTAAGTGCCAATATTTCAAATCTCCATACACAATTTTTAATACTCTATATTCCATTTCCTGACCAGTGCAATCTTTGTCATTTTGAATTATGTTTAGACCCCTTATGAATACATCCAGGGACATTTTTCTCCCAGCCACTTGTAATGGTTGTATGTGTATGGTTGGTACTTGTAGAACAACTATACCTCCTTTTATTCCATTTGTGATGGCCATCG
>JBBPDB010009841.1:0-13083 GCA_037974465.1 Brachypetersius altus | reverse complement strand
TAACGTTCAGATTTTAGATACAGAAAAGTAAAAAAGCGAGTAGAGTTGCACCAAGCCGAGCTGGTAGATTATAGATACAAGATTCCCATTCCCCTGCCATTCTGTGATCGGCAGTGATCGGCAATTGGCAGATCGGCTAATCGGTGATCAGCCCCAAAAATGCTGATCGGAGCATCTCTAGTCAGAACTAGTCGATCGATTTAAACCTCTGTACACATCCGTCCCTATTTTTGCATGTGACTGAAAAAATGATTCCAATATTGTGGTCTTGCTCTATTGTATTTCATGCTTTAATTACCATCTGTTTTCATTTGTTGTTTCCCCTGTTACCATGGCAACAACAACATTTTAATGGTTGCATTCCCACAAAATTTTATGCTTAATGTTAAATGGATGGGGTGGCACAGTAGTGCGGGCTTATTAATTATAATTCCTTGAGTTCAATTTAAGCAGAAGCAATGTGGCAGAGCACTACCTGGTTGAGAAGTCAGAAGTGAATGCTTGGCCTCATAGTGACACATAGCTAGTGGCCTGGGTGGCACTTACAACCCAAGCCTCACAAGGCCTCAATACACAGATTGCCCTGGAGGGGTTGGTGCCTAGTTCACTAGAGTAACACATGGCAGCTTTGCCTTGCAGACCTTGCCTCCCACTGGGGAGCGCAACCACCTTATCCAAAAAAAAGGTTTGACCCCTTTGGCTGTGATGAAGACTGATCTGGCTTTGAAGGAGATGTCCTCCCTCCTCCAGCTCAAGTGCTCCTTGAGAAAGGAGTCTGTGTATTTTCCAAAGACACCCTGCAGGCGACAAGTCTGAAATGCTGAAAAACTGCAAATGTGAATGTAGAAGCCAGAGGACTGAAGCCACAGTTTAATTAACCAAGGTTGAAAAGCACTAGCTTTGTTGTGTAACTGAGAAGCAATTGGCTCATTAGATGTAAAAGTCTTTGAAGGCATGCTATCTGCCTCTTTGATTCAAAAGGATAAAGAGCAGTTGGGAAACAAAGAATATGAACCCTTTCTTTCTGTGTTTATAAGTTTACGAGTAGAATTGGCAATCATTGGAACAATCAGCATAGAACAATCATTGTCGTTGTGAATGTTGGGTTACTGGCCGGCCATTCGTTGTCAGCTACAGTGTTATTAGTGGAAAAGGATTCTGATTAAAATATTTTTTTGATTAGTGAACAGATGCTGTAGTGCAAACTCAGAGCTGGACTGGGCATTTTTGGGGCTCCAAGGAAAGTCATGTATGGAGGCTTCAATGAAAGACGTTTGTTTTTTAATGCAAAGTAGAATTTTCCTAGTGGGGTGGATGGTAGGATACTTGCCTCCAAACCAAGAGATGATGGGTTCGAATCCTACCTTCAGCACACCACCATTGGGTCCCTGAGCAAGACCCTCAAGGCAGACTGCCCCCTGTAGTTAGGGAATGGAAGTCCCTTTGGATAAAAATGTATGCTTAATGCCATAAATGTAAATGTAGCAGTTCTTACTGCAGTCAGCTTGGTTTTGTCCCAGCAAAAGCCTTGATTTTGTTTTCTATGTTCATAAGCATTTCTTGCCAAGGTGTTAGGTCAATAACAGGAATGGTAATTCTAGCTTGATGAACACCTAATCTAAGGTCATTGGTGAGTCTCTGAATCTGAAGCAATCTCAGCTATGGGGTCAGTACCTTTATGGTCTGATAGCCTAGAATCTGTCTCCAGCACCTTCTTCTTCTCAGACTTTTCTTTTCTTCAGCCTACATCAGAGCAACATCTTGGTTAAGATATAGCAGTAGTGAGGAAGCAAGCATTACATTCACATTTTTAATGCAGTTTTTGTACTGAGGCCCATATGATCCTGGTTATGCCATGGGCTCAAAGGCCCATCTAGACATATGCAGGAAAACATGGAGATGTATCACACCACTGCATATGTCAGATCTAACAGTGGAAATGTATCATTAGTAAACCTCTAGAGAAATTCCAAAGGAGCAGTTCACATTTCTCTTATCAGCGTGGCATTCTTGGAGATCAGCCATTGTAGCGATCACTGTGGAGACAGATCAAAGGGAACACTTGATTTTAAGAACCCTTTTGATATATACAGTGAAGCCTGAGCCTTTTTGCCTCTGATATTTCTCCTACAAAGGCCTGTACCGTTAGGAATGAGATGTTTTTCTCCCCCTTTAATTACAGACTTATATCTTGGAGCTTTTGAGATGAGAGGCGCATGCTTGGCGTGTCCGGCATGCTATGTTGAGCTGGCATATCAGTGGAGGACACTGGACTTTCTAGTTTGTGGATCGCTCCCTCTGCTTCCTTTGACTCTGAAAGAAATTAAATGCCACTGGGCTTGACTCTTACATGAAAATCATTCTGGTTTCTTCCGCATGTAGATGAGGAAGCTTACGGGGCCATGTGAAATAGCCAGATATCACAAGATAGGAAACGGTGAGCATCTACTTCAGTCTAAAGAAGGGAGAGTATAAGCTTCTCTCAGGCATCTTTTTCTATTCAAGTCTGAATGCCAAGCTGACATAACAAGTACCTAGTTGACAAAAAGGCTCTCTATCTCATGCTCTCTGTCAGCTGGTAAGCCATGGAAACTGTAATTTTAGACATTTGGGTATCGGTGTGTCCAGCAGAAAAGAATGAGAATCATGAGAAGGGCCTAATGCAGACTCATCTCTGAGACACATCTGTAAGGTAAAGAAATAGACACGATTGAGGTTGTACTGCTGATAGTGTTTATTGTCTTTTGTGTAATTGCTGTTGCGCCTCAGGTCGTCCTGTAGCTCTTTTTGAAAGAATTGTGGATTCTATAAACTTTCCACTTTCATGTGGAAATGCTCACAGTGGGTGACACTCACCACCCAGCAGGTCAGACGGTCGTTTCTGTGTATAGCATGCATGTTCTCTGTGTCTTCATGGATTTCTGTTGGAAGCTTCAGCTTTTTCCCAAGGTCCAAAGACATGCCTGTCAGATGAACTGGAGCTAAATTACCCCTAGGTGTAAGTGTGTTTGTGCTTTGATGAACTGGTGACCTGTCCAGAGTGTTTCTTCACCTTCCATGCTAAGAGCATTGGGGTAGACCCCAGCACACATGCCGCCCTGGTAAAGGATTGTGGATGGATGTCATCATATCAGTTCTGCTCAATGGCATGCTAAAGAAGAACTGCTCCACTTTAGTCAGACAAACTATGGAAAACCTTCACATCCCACATTCTACCTTCATGCTTAAGAACACATGCATTTGGATCATATTTATTGCAAGGTTGAAAGAAATGACTGTATTATTGCAAATCTGAAGTGAATATCTGCATTTGGAAATACTATTATTCCGCTCTACTTAAGATGAGCAAGCATCTGAGCTTTCTCAAGTTTTCTTGAGAGCTTTGCCACCCCACCCCAGGTCATTCTGATATTGCGCACTGTAGGTAAAATAAGAAAAAAGAAAGAAAGAGAGAAAATTGTCGAAAGAAAAGCTTTCACTCAGTCTTCTTGTCTGCTTGTTTTAATTCATTGAGAGCCTGCCAGACTTTCCTCTCTCCATCTCCTATCAGCCCCAAACAGAGAAGCGGGTTAAGTGAGTGGCATGACTGTCTGAGGGTTCATATCCAGCCTTTTTGTGTGGGTAGTCTCAGCCCCCTCTTTGTTCGCAAATAAGTCCCACTTCCATCTGTGTGGCTCAATGTGAAAATACTTATAAGAAAGCCACTCTTTGACAAAAAAAACCCAACAGTGTTTGGATACTTATATCACCTCATTGAAAAGGTAAATCCACACATTCCCCCAGGATAATTAAAAGAGGTTGGATGTCATTTCTACCTTTATGCATTGTGCTTACGTTTTTTTGCAGTGAATTAATATATGTGAATGCTCATTCAGCACATCAGGTGTTGTTTCCATTTCAAAAATGAAAACAGCTCCAGATGTGCTGGGTGAGAGCACAGACATATTTTAATTCACTGCAAAAACTTAAGCATGCAAATAATTTGCATTCACTGTGCAATTTCACTGCTTTGTAGGTGCACTTGTGTAAGGGTATGTGAGAAATCGAGAGAAAAACAAGACAGATGAGTGGTTAAATCATTTTTGTTTTATGGAAATGTGCCAAACAAGCTTCCATTGAAGAACTGTGAGCACGGGAAAACACAGTGGTGTATTATTAGTAATTGCTTTGTGAACAAATATCTTCTGAGATGATTTTAATCGAGAATCTACACAAGGTGCAGAACTGTCACTGGGGTGGTTGCCCTAACTCACTGGGATGGTACCCTTAAAGGTTCACTTTAGTAAAAAGGACTTTGAAGAACATGGAAAAGTATCCATGTGTACAAATCCCATACAGTGGGACACCAGAGAAATACCTGAAAGCACCTGTTTGTAATGGATACAGTGAGGCTAATTTCCTCTCATCATATTTGGTAGCTGATGGGCCTCAATGATGAGTATAGTGAAACAGATCTGTTGTACAATAGACTCTTGACTCTTGGAAATCTTTTGATGTGGTTTGTAACCATGTATCTGAATTTGATGGAAAATTACAGTTTCATGACCTTTTGCTGGAAATCAGTTGCCATGGTCCTCTATTGCTCATTCTTTATTAATGTGCAGAGAAGAAAAATAGCGTTGTCTGAAAGGGTCAGCGTGGATGGAGGATGGTATTTATGGCTGTTTGCACTGAGGAAGAAAAGTCTGTGTTTATTTATACAGGGTACAAATACTGCAGAGATGTAACCACAGACATATATTTTTCCATTTGCACTGAGCTGCATTCCCCTGCTATGAGGCATTCTGTTGTATTTACACAAGCCTAGGACTTCCATTCTTTTCCACGTGCCAGACACATGTGCTCAATACGCACAGTCCTCAGCTCAGCTGTCTGTTTCTGGTGTAGCACTACCAAAAGGGGAGCGCCATTTACGAATATGCATTTCCTGCTAATGCTTAGAGCCCTGTTTAATAAAAAAAAAAATCTCCAAATGCATGTTCATGTTTATGTATTAAAGTCTGCATGTGCTGCTTCCATTTCTGCTGTATCATAGTCAAAGACAAATTCAGGATTCGGCTGCTGATTGTATTCGAATCCAAAATTTTCAGAAAGACAAGTGTGCCTCCCTCATGAATCCGGTGTAAATCAAAACATGAATGGCTGAATCCTCTTCCTGAAGTTGGTGATTGATCTGACACAGTAGGACTTCAGATCCGTCTCCTGAAGGGCTATACAATGGGCGAGGTTGCTTAGCTACATCTGCCTAGAGGGAGAAACATCCCGACTGGATCATGTTCTGTTTCAAAAATTTAACCCTGTTGTTTCCAACTGAAATAATAATATGACAAAAATAGTTTTGCTGTACTTGTAGAGTGTTATTAAAAACATTCTACTAAATACAAAACAAAGTGTTTCTAGTGATTATGGAATAAAGAGTTTTCCAATCAGTAATATATAAAATAAAACTCTCCCTAGTCCCCCCTCACTCTATGGGATGGTGGCCAATGTGAGCATCTGTTAACTGGATGATTGGGCGCCTAGTGTTTTGCTGCGCTGTCCAATGGCACTGTATTAAGAGTGCTTAATATGTGCCTAAAAAAAAAACATTCTAGCCATACTTGCTTGATAACATTGTGTGATGGAAAGCCAATTTAATTAATAGTAATTGGGAATAGACATCATTATATTTTTTAATATAGGGTGATGGAATACATCTAAACTTATAGGCATTTAATAAGTCTTTTATATGGTTCTCGGTTATGTTCAGATTGTTAGGCCTACTAAGACGTTACTCAGGCTATTGTATGTATATTGTTAATGTAGACCATTCTCTCTAATAACCATTCTCCAACATCCCAATAATTAGGAGATTTTTCTACAGGATTGCAAATGAACTTGTCTTAACTTATAACTTGTCTTCATATATACTTATAATCATGGCTTTGAGCCAAGGCTTCAAGTCCAACTCCCCCTCTTTCCCCTGGAATCCAACTGTACTCCGACATCGTTCCTCTCATAAGCTGATGATGAAGCTGTGCTCAGTGGGACATTTCCACTGCCATTTATCTTTTAGCCTGCATAGAGTTGAGCACAGATCTGTTTGATATGAGCGATGCTGTTAAAATTACATTTGTTCTCTTGTACTTGTTTGTACAGAAATGTTCTGGAAAGTTCTTATGAGCTACCCTCTTACCACCCCAGCCCCCAAAAGATGCAACATAACTTGTTTAGGTGTCTAAATACATCAAGGCTGATGATGTATATGCAGAACAATGGATAAGAGTTGGAACAATCATAACACTGTGGAGGAAATCAGTAGTAGAATAAAAAACATTCAAATGCATTCACAGATTGCAGTGCATTGGGGTGGTGGGGGCCAATCTAATCTTCTGTCTTAAATCTGATGCCATTCAGTTCTCTCCCTTCCTACACTCATACAGTTTCTTCTAATAGTTTTGACCTGATTCCAAAGACAAGATGCAAACTGGTAAATATAATCTGAAATTGATGTTTTTTAACACTTTCAATTAAACAGTAAATTAACTTCTCTTGTCCAAAATGTTTTAATTATGTCCCATATCCTGACATCTAAATCCATATCCTCAAATCGTAATCACTTGGCTACAGGAGTTGGTAGGCTGACTGATGTTGATGCCCCCAATTGTGATCAACTAAAAGATTCCATGACGTTGAGTCTTTAGCGTACAGGTCTCAGATAATTTCCATTTCCATCATATTCTAGTCCCACCACTCAGACCCACTTATGTTCACATAAAAGGTGCTCCACTCTGGACTGGGGATAGAGGTCTTTCTCCAAAGCCATATATCTGAAATTACTTAATTGATATTAGCTATATTACTATGCCAAAAATGATAAGGAGGTTTAGCTATTTCTGTCAGTTACTAGCTTGTCTCTATTACTGAAATGTCAGCATCTTCGATCATTCATTTTATAACACTGATATATTGCATGCCCATCTTATCTGTCCAGTGGGGATTGTCCCCTACATTGGCTGTGAGGAGTCTTTCCAGCTGAACTCCCCTGTCTGAGTTAACATGGCATTTCTGGGAGAATGGCTGGTTCAGCCCACCAATTTACCACTTGATCACAAAGGGAAGAACCTCTGGGACTGGGGATTGAAATGATGGTGGATATAAAAGCTCAATAGAAATCGTGCTGCTCCTACACTGCAGACATTTTAAGCGACAGTCCCGGAACTGAGAATCTTCACTTAGAGCACAGTTTTGATTGAGTGGATTTTTTGTGCTGTTGTCAGTCACCAGTCAAGTCGACACCCCTCAACCAATACCAAAGCCCCCATACAACAAGCCAAGCAGAACAGTCTGAATGGACTGGGGGGAAAAAAAACCTTGCAATAAATGGGAGTACTTTTCAGCTAGTAGTGAAGAAGTTGTGTACTGAAGCACTCCTTTGTCCTTTTGTCTATGCTCTTTTCCTCAGATATTAGCGAGCTAAGTTACAAGGTGGGCACAGCAGTTCCCTTCTTCTGAGAGACAGCAGTCATTCATAACTTGGGCCTGTTGAAAGAATTTGGTGATTGGGTTTAGTTTGGGCATGTGGCTTAAAGAGATGGTCCAATAATTCCAAATTTCTGTAACAGAGGCTGACACAGGCTGACATGGTAATTAAGTCTGAAACAGTGCTTTAAAAGCCAGTGGAATTGAGTAATGCAGAGTAATGTTTTCACATCAGATACTGGGTTGCCTCGTCTAAAAGCTGCCCCCACATTCCTTTAGTCCTTGGTCTTTTTGTTACAGCTGGCAAAAGAGGTGGAAATTGTCTTGCTGTATCACTGGGAGGCAAACGGAGGAAGTAGATCCAAATGTCAGGCTACTAAACTTCTTCCAAAAACCAAATTAGTTAAAAAAGAAAAGAAAAAGAAACAGAAAGAAAAAAAGATCCCCAAAGGAAAACCAGAGTAAAACTACAGGAAAACTAGACCATCTGGAACCAAACTAGGAAAATGATTGCAAGTAAAAATAAAGTAAGTCCAAAGAGGAAACCAGCATAAAGAGGAGGGGCTATAGCAAGTCTGGCATATTTAATAACTGCCAAGCCAGCACACCAAGTGTATCTAGTGATCCATAATTTCAGAGAGAGAGAGAGAGAGAGAGAGAGAGAGAGGCCAGAATGCCCTTTGGTGGTAGCAGGAGGCAACAGCAGCTCTGAAATCAGTGCTTTTAATGTGTACTCATTAAGTAACACAACTGTTCTCTCTAAACTGTCTCGCACTGCATCTGTCTGATCACTGGCCCGATCATCAGAGGCTTGGAATACTCTCTCCGGATAAGTAGGGTGGTCCAATTTCTTCCACCGTCGCCAGCCATGATGCTATCCAACGGAGTTGTCACCATTCATGAAATGAATTGGAAGTGAACAGTAAATTCCAATTCACTTCCTGGGACTGAAATTGGAACTGGAATTAGAATTACACTCAGCTGAGGGGGAATGGAATTGGAATTGGAAACAGAACTTAATTGAAATAAATTCCTAAGCTATTTTATAATGTATAAGATAATTTGACTTGATTTTCTTAATAATGTACATTAACTATTCAGAATCACATAAATGACAAACATATGAAAATAATTGTATGAATACAAATTATTTGTAATTATTGTACATTGCTTTTCCCACATTACTGTGCAAATCAACATTTTCCAAAATTTGATTTCCCAGAGTTCCTCACCTAGAGGTTCATGACCGAGGGGTGCTAAAATGGGCCAGTCATGGCCCATGTTGAAGGTGTAAGAGGAGCTTTAGTTAGAGAGATTTTTGTTGGACTTTGTATTGCTTTTAAAGGTTTTAAAAATCTGATTTGTGGTCTGGACTATAATTTTAATTAAATTTCAAATTTCTGAATTTCTCTGAAAAGGATCATTTTGGTGAACCAGTTCCTACAACTGGAAGCCACAGTAGTGGAATCAAATGTTCAGTTTCAATTCCAGTTCCACTTCTTTGTTTGAACTGGAATGATGCATTCTTGAGTTGACCCCAATCCTGCTAGTCAGTGTGGGCGTATTCCCTGGCACAGCAGTTATGACGGTCTTCCAAACACAGAGGGATGAAATGATAAAGTGCATCCTTCACTAAATAAAATGAGGAAGGAATATTTAACATTTTGGACAGTTTTAACATACATATATGTTAAAAACGTATATATTTGCAGCAGTGCATGAATAATGTTTCTAAATTTAATTCTACATTTAGAATGAATTGTATCTAATATATAGTGATTGTTATAAAGGTTTACTATTATGTGGCCTGTATTTCTCGGTAGCTGGCTCGTTTCCATATTTCGGTGGATCTGAGTGCCTGATGGTGGCTTTTATTGAAGCTGATGCTGTTATGGAATGCGTCGGACTTTGCGGGTCTGGTGGGTGGATAATGACTGACAAATTGCAGCGGTGTTGATGCTGTTTACTATCGAGGAGCGTTACCTGAGGGTGTAATGCAGTATTTATACAAGCGCTCTCACTTCACATCAATTTGCATGCCACTTTTTTTTAAGGCGCAATTTGCATCTGCGAAGGAAGAGTTTGGCCGGATCGGGTTTGGTTTGTCTGAGCTTAACTGCATTCGCCTTCTCTCCATCTGAGTGATGATGAAACCTAATGGTGTTACCATGGTATAATGGACAGGAACCGAAAACAGGTGCCTGGCATGGCAATTCAGAGTGAGAGATTAAATCTGGCCCAATCATTTTTAAATTTACCTCAGCTATCTTCCTGGGTTTATCTCTCAGTGTCGCCTGAAAGGCACTCATTTCATACGGGGAAGAACAAACAGCAGCTGTTGCCTCTCTGTTATCGTTCAAGACCTTACAATCACCTGGACCACAGGGAGGTCAATCACTGATAGGACCAAGGAAAGGAAGTCAGTTTGTTGAGAAAATGAAGAATACATGGCAGAAATCCATCAACAGTATTTATTATTTCTAAAGTTTATTGAATAACAAGAACCTTCTGAGCCTTCCAGGTCTGAAGTATCTATAGGATCTAGGAGTTGCAGGACATAGAGAATTTGTGACAGGTCTGTGCTAAATGGAAGAGGCAAGCAGTTGAACATTTCAGAGTGAGATAAAGGCTTAGGGGCTGTTTTGCTCTTTTTTGCTGTGTGTCTGCATATAAATACAGCTCCTTTGTTCCGTGTGTGATCGGTGCAAGGAAGCACTTTGTATGCAGTAAAACTGATGCAATTTTTAACCAACTGAAGTGTGCTAAAAGTCACTGGGTTCCAAAGTTACTTACACAGGAGTGAGAATAGGTTACTTGATGACTCATCCGATGAGGAGGACATGAACTAAAGAGTTAAAGTTACTGCGACAGATATCTGGCTTTTAGATATTTTTCCTCAGATTGGCTCCAAGGAACAAGTTCCGTTTTGTGTTGAACAAAGATTTAGCGGTTTTGTTGGGAAGAGTTACACTAATTCTAGGTTGTTGTATGATACATTTGTGTGATGCATGTTGTGTTTTGTGGTGAGAGAGGACTACTAAGCAAAAACTAACAATACACTACACCATCATATGCTATTTTACACAAATAGCATATGAAATAGCACACTTATTTTCAGGGCTGGACAAAAAAATCTTACCAGGCATTCTGAGCCGAGACCGGCCGACACAACAACACCACCCAAAATAAAATTGCAAACTTAATCACATACCTATTCTGAGCTTTCAAAATATGATCTCTTTTGAAGAATGATTTAAAACCCCTTCATACTTCTGGGGCACTTTTCCCTCCTGCTGCTTATCTAATAGCTAACGGCCTCCTTTAGGCTTGCACTCAAGACTTTAGGGAATAATGATGCTTTAGTAGGGATTTGACTTTGGGGAAATTGAAGGGATTAGGCCACATTAACCCTGCTGGACCAGCCGTACCACCACTGGAATGGAATTCCAAGTCGAATTGAAAGCATCATTGTTTCTCAGCTCTTTGAATGAGAGTCTTTCCCCGTGAAAGATTAGGAAATAAGCTGCATTAGATCAACAATATTTTGCAAACATTAGTAAAAATTGCTTTCATTGCTTTCTTGGTTAGATTCAACTTCTTGTGGAAATAGGTTGTAATCCACCATCATTACTGGTGACATATAGGATAATTTATACTAATGGCGGGCTGTTATCTGCGTTAACGTGCTGGAGAAAGACAAGGGGGGCTTAGACCCCAAGGTTGTAGGAAAGAAATTAGCATGTATAAAGTGCTGAAAACCTTTCACCACACTTTCCTTTCACTTAAAGAAACAAGTAAAGTAAAGCAGTGAACAGTTATGGACGCTCATAGTATTGTTCTGTTGAACTGAGTACAAACGGCGCTACCAGAGAAATATTACTGAACGGGTTCCGGTTGCTAATCGCTAACAAGCAGCGCTGTGTAGCTCCACCTGGATCCTAAAGCCCGCCTGCTACCTACAGCAGCTTCAACAGCCAGGACATCATTTTAATTCAATAATGATAGCATAACTTATTATTACTTATTATTTTTCATTTCAATTCCTAGTCGTCTGCGCTCAATGATGTCTTGTATGAAATGTTTGGATATATAATTTAAAAATAGTAGAATAATGACTATATATTTAGGGTGTCATGGGATCATTTGGGGGGGGGGTTTAGACCCCTCAAAGTAGACCTGATGACGCCCATGCTGTGAAATGACCACATCAAACGTGATGTGCTAACATGGCTGCAGCTATGAAGCCGCTGGGTTTGCTTCAGGGAAAATGTGTTTTTAAGAAGCTTCCCATTGAAAACCTCGACAAGACTATGGTTGTTTGCACCTTGTGCAATGCGGAATTAGTTTACTGTAGGGGTTGAGAAACCCGTTCTCTAAGACTTACTTTTAGTCATTATTTGGGTAGCACACATATTCTGAATGCCTTCAGCAGAATTCAAATGAGCCGATTTTATCTAGATTAAATACAAGTTTACAGTGATATTAATCTAGATTAAAAAAAATGCCCACCACTAATTTTAAGACACTTCCACCTTTTTAAGGCCAAAGCATTGTACCTGTAAGGGTTTTATAAACTGAAACTTCAGATGAATTGTGATTAGAAAAAGTCTCTCTTACGTCCAAAGGTCAGTTAGTGACACCTGCAGCACTTTAACGGCTCCTTCCCCTCCTTCAGTGTGAAACCCTCACAGGTCAACTAGAACAGAGGCCAAACCACAACCACACACTTGTCTCTTTTCCTATTCTGAGAAACTCCAGCCTGTCATACTCACTGCTGGCTGTGTGTAGAACACTAACAAAAATGTGGTGTTTTTGAGACAAATAATTGAATGCATGCATAAATATGATCCAGTCTTCTTTAAAAGTAAAATAATCAAGTTTTGTAGAGTGACATTATTAAAATACATTTGTTAATTGAATGAAAACTATTTTAATATTGTATTTAAATGCAAAATGTGAAATAATAATCATAATAAGCAAAATAATCATAATAATAGCAAGGAGTAATGTGATTTTTCTTAGCCTTTCTTCTGCTATAAACGTTTGCTGCATTATTTTATGTTTCATGTAACTGATCAAGAACAATTACTGTAAATCTGAAGCACATTTAATAGGACCTGAAGCAAATAGATGGGTGTTATTCTTTTAGTTTCTCACTCTTCTGTGACACAGGCAACCGGATTTTGATCTTCATCAGTCTGAGCTGGAACAAAAACAAACACAATGTATTTACTAGTTTTAATATACAGGTAAAACTGTTTCAACGCCATATACAACGCCACTGTCACGGATTACAGTGTGAAATTCTCTAATATTTATATCATGTGCAACACAGTCACACAGTTCTCACCTCCAGATCTGTAACATTTGATCCCCAGTATGATGGACACCAGCAGAAATGGAGACACTGCCATCAAACTACTGAACAGACTGAACACTGAGAATGGAGACACACCTGAACACACACACACACACATACACACACACACACACACACATACACACAGCTGATCATTAAATTTCCAGTAAATATATATAATGAAAATCTGAATATATGGAATGAAGTCTGAATATATGGAATGAAGTCTGAATATATGGAATGAAGTCTGAATATATGGAATG
>JBBPDB010009789.1:10000-13087 GCA_037974465.1 Brachypetersius altus | reverse complement strand
ATGCCCGCCTGCTACCTACAGCAGCTTCAACAGCCAGTACATCATTTTAATTCAATAATGATAGCTAGACTTATTATATTTTATTTCAATTCATAGTCTTGTTTCTATTAGTAAAGTGCGTATCTGCACTCAGTGATATCTTGTATGAAATGCTTGAATATATAATTTAAAAATAGTAGAATAATGACTATATATTTAGGGTGGCTTGGGATCATTTTGGGGGGGGGGGCTTCAGACCCCCAAAATAGACCTAACTAAAGTTTGACTAAAATTGTGTTTTTGCACCAAGAACATGATTCAAAGCAAAACATAAAGAAATGTGTGACGACTCAAGACTTTTGCACACAACAGGTGTTTTGACCTTTTTAATTTTTATATCATCTGAAAGGTGCAACTGCCTTTAACACCACATTTTGCAAAATATCGAGTTACATTAACTTACAGGTACAGTGCAGAACGTTTTTCCTCCTCCTGTAAAGCGGAGGTTTCGATTTGACAGCAATGACATTTAAATGTTCTCCACATTCTTCACATTTTCATTCAATTTTGAGATATTTGTATGTCCCTCAGTAGCTTGTCTGTCAACCTGTCAGACGTTTCAGGGTAATTTATTTAAGTGGAGCTCATCATCATGTTACCCAGGGGCACTTAGGACAATCGTCACCCTCCAGGACCTTCGTATCTTCATGACTGGCTGCTCCAGCAGTTCTCAAAACATTTAAGGACCTGTTATGCCACCAGCTTGTTATTTGTAGTACATTTTAGGATCACCTCAGAGAGATCCTTTCAAAATAAAACCAGATGACATTCATGATTCAGGAAAGCAAAAGTAATTAAAATGATTTGTAATGTAATATCTCATCCAATACACTTGCATGATTCCACATAAATCCATAAAGCCTTTGGGTTTCCAGAAAGGTACTATAGCTGCAAGCAGCAATGTGGGGTCCAAGCTGCGGAGCAGGACTGAGTCGCCATGGCAACTTAATTAAATCAAGAGAAAAGTAGGGCTGTAAGCAGCGATGGGAAGTTTTTTCAGTTCACCAAAGATCCCTCAATGTGCCTTCATGCTCCGTTTGACAGATTTTGATAGGAAAATTTGTGGCTTTTTTTTAAAAAAAATGTAGATAAAATCCAAATCAGAGGCCACATGATAACCACCCCCCCACCCCACCTTAACAAGTGGTCCCAGTCCTATAAACCAAGTCCTATAAATGAGTTAGCCTGGGGCGGATGAATTATTTTCTGTCTTGAAATCTCCCACCACACACACAAAAAAGCCTTTTTTCATCAAACACATCACAAGGAACAGTGTGTTTTGCTTGTTGCCGCACAAGTGGACAATTTTGATTGGCTGGGCTGGACAAATGGCGGCAGGAATAAAAAAGCTATCAAACAACTTTTGTGAGTCCTAGTCTGAAGATCATCTGTGGCAATTTTGGGAAGATTGTATTGGAAAACCTTTGTGGCCTGTTAGTATTGCAAAACTTTCTCTTAAAATCCAATATGGCAGAAAGTCTATTATAACAGAAACCGTTTTGACCAGGTGTGTTGAACTCTAGTTTGGACCCGTTAGTGGCACTCAAGTGCTCCAGGTACACCTGTGAGAACTGATGCAAAGAATCCATGGCCTGTCTCCAATCAGTGTACCAAAATTTACAACATTTTAACAATAAGTCATAGAAAACCCAGCCAAAAGTAGAAGAAAGAAAAAAGATGATGATGCTGGAAAAAAGGTAGAAACACAGTGGGCTCCTGTACAGCTTCACTGCTTGGCCTCTAATTACAGATAAACATCTCAGCATTGTGTATTTAGAGGTCTCATTAAGTGGGAGTTATCGTGTATCCAGCTAACGCAGCTAACGTTCACTCTGTCCCTTAATTTTCTGCCTTTTTCCACCTTAACCTTCAGAACGCCAGTAGTGTGGCTGCGTGTCAGAGGCGCAACATATGATAAGTTGCTGTATATGGCCTTATATGGAGGTTCCCCTTTTAAGGATCTGGATGCTTCACATATGTGCATTATTTGTTGAAACATGAGTAACCAGTCCCTTGAACATCTAGAGAACAACAGTGTTGGAATAGTCCTTGGCCATGAAGACCTAGGCAGCTGCTTTAGTGTATTAGATAAACCTGGCACTAGGTGAGAAATCTTATCTTTATATTATATTTTTGGGTAAATCTTCTGGGTAAGCAAAACTTTGAGGGTGTTTTTTCTTGTTTCTGCATGTTCCTTTCTAATATTTAAAGCCTTAAACAACATGTGTGTTACGGCGGCAGAGCAGCCACGGGAGGCCGTACTTAGAGTCTCGTTATAGAGACCTTTGTTAATAAAATACCAGCTATTGGAACCTGCTCTGTGCCTCGCCTCACTCCCTGAGCACAGCCCACGTGACAGAATAACCAGCCACCACAGAGGCACAGCGGATCGGCCACGGACTCCCAGGCTCGGGTCCTTCAGCGAGGAGGCAGCCCCACTCACCGGAAGCAGGAGGCAATGAGAGCCCAGCCACCAGCCAGAGCGGGGACAGTGGGCCAAGAGAGCGCACTCTGAACATTCCAGCTTTCAGACTGGCTTAGAGGGACATTCCCCCCTGACGCTCTTTCGGCTCCACCGCTGGTTCATGAGCTGGGTCTCCAACTCACGCTGGTGTGAAGGCCCCATGCTCTCCAGATCTGAGCCTGCCCAACCCCCCCCACCCCCCCAGTCATCTTGCGAGACGGCTGAGAGGAGGCCGTCCTGACGCACCCAAAAACCAGCAGCCCCGCTGCCTGCATCCGAGGGACACAGGTCTGCGAAGCGGACATGGTCGTCTGGTTCGGAGTGCGAGGGATGACACCAGTCAGAGATGGCTGGGAGGAGGTTGTCCTGACGCACCCACAAACAGGCAATCCCCTGCCTGCTTCCGAGGGACGCTGGTCTGCAAAGGGGACGTGAGCGTCGGGTCGGAGTGCGAGGGATGGCACTGGCCAAAAACGGACAAGCTCTCCCGCCTGCAACTGGGGTTTTTTCCTCCGTTAAGGACTAGAGCAACCTGCTCAGGATGAACTGTGGACCCTCAGGCGCTCTGGAGGCGCGCTGGGGGA
>JBBPDB010009789.1:0-7500 GCA_037974465.1 Brachypetersius altus | reverse complement strand
GAGACTCTTTACACTGGAGGTGAATGGAACCAGACGTCTCCAACACAAATCCAGATGTTATATTCACTATTGGCCCTCACTGAAGCTCCACGTGTCTCTGAGTGTTTCTGTGGATGTTGATTATGGTAAAAGAGTGAATCTAAATCACTTCTTTCTTTGTGGACTATTTTGCCTCATAATACCCTGCATGTATCCATTCACTTGGTATACATTGAGCTTGGGACCAAAAGCTTCTCAAAAGCGACGCAACCATAACCATTTCATGGAATAACTCTCTGTGAGAAGCTTTAACTGATGTCTGCTTCCATTCACCTCCACTGTGAACAATTTTGGCTTTGTGAGTTTCACAACAAACCTATTCTGAACCTCTCGGTTTACATCTTAGTCACTTAATTGTGGAGAAAATTAAAAGTAATGGGTGGAATTTCCTTTTAAGCAAGAAAAAACACTATGATTGAGTTTCGTGAAGCAAAGAAGAAAAACTAGACTTAAAAAACCAAACCTATTTGGAGTGTTTAACTAAACCCTCCAGCCCCGGGGAGCTGCAGATCGAGGACTCGGGCTGAATTGTAATGAAAGTGAAAGTAAAATAAGGCACCAGGGCCAGTATCGAGACGGATACGGCATGAAATGTGATGTGACAGCCTCCAGGAGCTTATTCTCAGGTCACTAATTTAGCTAATTCAAAATAATAATGATTTTGCTCTCAGCTGACATCTGTTAATTATTCAAAAGCTCCATTTTGAAACGCTTTAATTAAAAGGCTAGAGGCTGCAGGTTTTCAAAAGCAGCGAGACGGAGGCGCATACAAAAACAGGCTGTTTTCTCTTTTTTTTGCGTAGATTCGACCTTTTGGCAGTCACACATTTGTTCATTTATTTTAACAGAAAGGAGACCGATACATTTGACCTTTCACTGATGAAACACTGTTTTTACCTCTACATCAGCCTCACACAAAGACCCTTTTGTCAGCCCTCCTAGGTGTGTGTTCTGTTGTATCGCACCTGTCAGGCTTTTGGAAGGGCCCTGGAGATTCAACGGTTATCTCTGACCACGAGGAGCACCAGAGAATGACCTCCTACACATAAACGAGTCCCTCTAACAGTATCTCTCATATAATACCAGCCAAAGGTTTGTCCCAGTCCTCATTTGTCACATAGAAAAGTTCAGCTTGTATTGAAATGTGCAAGAATGTGCAAAAAAGTTATCAAATAATTAAATTAAAGAGGAATGTGGAAAGGCTAAACTAAGGTAATATATATATATAAATAAATAAATAAATAAATAAATAAATAAATATTAGTAACATTAAGAACAGAAGCTACATTTGTATGCTGTGCGAAATGCAACAATAGGAATACCTGTGCTTTCTATCGCTTATTGATTTATTTTTATTCTGGTTAAACACTGGAAAAGATGCTCTGCATCTGGATTCCTTTCTGTCAAATCATTACAGGAGTGGACAATTTTAAATGACAATGTGCGTAAGAACACCACACTACTACGTTTAGAAGGAGCTAAGTACAAATGAAACAAGTCTTTAAAAAAACTGTATTAATAACACAAACAATGTTTACATATGAAAGTGACAATCTGGTCATACGTGAACACACCACAGCACACAGTGTGAACAGAACGAAATACTTCCTCTGCATTTAACCCATTCACCAAGTGAAGCAGGGGGCAGCTACGAACACGGCGCCCGAGGAGTAGTGTGGGGACGGTACCTCAGAGGTGCCTAGCTTGGGAATCAAACCTGGACTTTCTGATCACAGAGCGAATGCCTTAACCACTAGACTACCAGCTGCCCCAACACATGCTATTTATAAACTATTTATAAACACATGGAAAGAAACCTGGGCCCTTAAATAAATTAAGACTTTTAGTTCTAACCCAATCTGATGACTGCGATATGTGTAATAAACCCAGTTTCCTTTATAAGATGAAATAATCTGTAACAGTGCATTTCTGTGAGCCTGTGAGCAGAAGGTTGTGGGTTTGAATCCAAGGAGACACCACTGATTCACTCTTGAGCAAGGTACCATCCCTGCACTGCTCCGCAGTCACCCCTCATTAGTGGCAGCCCCCTGCTTCACTTGCTGAATGGGCTAAATGGGTTAAATGCATCACACTGTGTGCTGTCAATAAGGGGCCACTTTACTTTACTTTAATAATGTTAGTGATTGGTGAAATTGGTGAAAATACTGTAAATTTGTTAGCAAAGTATACTGGGTGTATTTTTAGTAAGTATTAACTGAGTGCTAACATGCTGAGTGCTAACATGATGGAGAAAACCTCAGTGTGTGCCAAAACTTTGGGCTGGTAGTGTACTTGTTTAAAGGCAGGATATATGATGATATAGTACAGTGAGGGGGGAAATGTGTTCAGACACGACAAAGTAATAACAGCTGTAGTGCAAAGCTGTCGTTGGCAGGAAGAGCTTCTGGACGTCTACGATAAGAAGCGATGGGCTTTTTGCAGCTTTGTGGATCAATTTCGATTGTCTTCAGTTCCCTGAGGACACGAGTTTCCCTCTGATGGTCTGATACCAAAATCCTCCATATATTTTCAGTGGGATTCAAGTCAAGTCAAGCACATTCTCTGCCTTTAGAAACGAGAGTAAAGTTGTTTTGAGTTTTTGACCACGGCTGCTTATACACACATCAGTATCACAGATTTTTAAAGATTATGTGGAAAATAATCTTTAAACACCCCTTCCACCCACCCCCACACTCACACACACCCCTTGCACTCACCCCCACACTCACACACACACCCTTTCCACCCACCCCCACACTCACACACACACCCCTTCCACCCACCCACACTCACACACACCCCTTCCACCCACCCACACTCACACACACCCCTTCCACCCCCACACTCACACCCCTTCCACCCCCACACTCACACACACCCCCCGAAAAAGAGTCGTTATAGAGTCATATATAGCAATTGTGGAAAAACAATATAAGCTCAAATTACAATTGACATCATGTACAGAGTTCTTTTCAATCTGATCATGCTGTTGGATCAGCCATTTAATAGTACCAACATGTGGAAAACCTCCACAACAAATCAACAAACATGTTGTATTAAAGATACTGCATGTTAGGCAAATCAGTCAGAGCAGTCAGTCCATGCATTTCAGCTACCTATGGATTTCAGGAATGGAAAGTGTATCTAATTTAATTTGTGCGGTCTGCTCGTGCCGCCTGATAAACACTTTAGCCTTTCCTTAGCTGAAGGCAGCTTCTCTGTTCATGCGACATGTTTTAGCATCTTATCTGTGTTTGGCTTCACACCATGGTAATCTCATTATTTCACCTCTCTCATAAGTTCTCTGCAGCTAATGTAGTACAGGAGGGCAGATGAAAAGGGAATAATTCTCTCTCTCTCTCTCTCTCTCTCTCTCTCTCTCTCTCTCTTCCCTCTCCCCTCTCTCTCTCTCTCTCTCTCTCTCTCTTTCTCTCTCTTTGTCTTGCACACTTCTGAATCAGAATGCTTTATTGATCCTGGAGGAAATTGCTTATGTCACAACTGCACAGACCACACACAGAGACCAAGAGCAATACAAAGTACAATATAATCTTTCAGTCAAAAATAAAACTAAACTCTCCAGAAAATGCTCTGTAGGCTACTCAATATACACAAAATACTGTGGTCAGTGGAACTGTACTGTAGAAAAATAATATAAATAACACAACAAAAATAGTGGCTTGGACTTTTTAATACCAAGTCCATTATTGCACACTTTAAGACTATTGAACATAATCTATTAAACATAATAATAATAGCAAGAAGATTTTAGTTTTAGCACTGGAGGTTTTTCAATTGTTATCCCAACAATTAGCATTGTGCTAACTGCATGTCTAAACCATCCCACCAATACATCGCAGCGGTTCTCAGGTGCAAGAATGTTAGTGCTGCACTCTTTGAGGTGAATTAGAATCTGGAGAATAGGTGTGACTGCCTGAGCTGCACTTTACCCTCCTCGTAACTGGGGGAGCCGTGGACTTTCACCCTGCCTGATTAAGAACTTTCTGTTATAGCACTATTGAAGGACTCAGTGTGGACAGTAAACTTAATGTAAAAACTAGTAAAAATGCAAACAAAAAAGGGGTCCAGGGTACATAGAATCAAGATAAACAGAAAATAATAAAACACCAGATGGTGTAAGGGACAAGAAGAGCAGAGGAACAGCAGAAACTGAGGGTAAAATAAATATGCGAGAAAACCAGCACAACCGCTACAAGGGCTCCGAAATAGATTTTTACCAAGGACACTTACAAGAGGTTTTACAAACAAGCCACTGAACACACACAAGGTTTATATGCACTGAGTAGACAATGGGAAACAATAACAAGACACAGGTGAACAGGATAACAACTGAGCATGGCTAACACTCACTTAGAATACAGACAAGAAAACGGGGGGAAGATAGAACATTACAAAAAGCCAAAAAAAACAGGGAGAGGACCCCTTAAGAAAATTCACTATGGTTTCCTATGGCTTTTATGCAGTAACCATAGTTTTACTATGGTACCCCATGGTCCTTTGGTACTACTCATAGTTTCACTATGGTTTATCCATAGCACTTCGTGGTAGCTGTGGTTCTACCATAGTTTACATATACATATACCACCTCATAGTTGCTCAAAAAAACATGAAAACCATGGTTATTTAATCATAGTAAACCATGGTTAATTGTCTTACAATGATACAGAATGTCACTGTATCATTGTAAGATATTTCCTTTTGTGGTGTACAGTGTGGTTTGCATGTGTCTTTATTTTTTGTACCTTGACTTATGCTTTGTCTATGAAACACAGGCTTTTGGTTTTTAACTTGGTTGTTAGTCATTTTTGGATCACATATGTTGTCTTTTCCTGGTGCTACTGTTTGCCCCTGATCTACTTAGAAAGTCTTAAGGATTACAACTTTGTCACCCCACTGCTAATTGACCTACACTGGCTGCCCATGGCTTCCCGAATAAATCCAAGTCACCGAACACTTGCCAATAGAGTGTCATCTGGGTCTGCACCCAGAAACCTTAACCTCCAGAAACCCAAATATAGAAAAACGTGCAAAAAAAAGTCAACCTTTTAGATGTTGTTTTAATTTTGACATTTTATTTATTTTGGGGGGGAATGTTTCCCCAAATATCACTTACACTCTGAACACATGTAAGGAACAATTAAGGGTTTGTTTGCTTATTTCTAAAGTTAAATCTCTACTGAACAACATTGTAAAATTTCACAAGTCAAAAACTTATAAAAATGATAATATCAAAAGTGTACTTGTTAGTTTTACATCAGATATTTACATAAATAAGTAGCCCTGGCTCTTCAGAAAAAAAATAAACAACATAAGACCTAACAACATAACAACATATGGCTAGCTTATGGAGTTAAAATGGTATATATATAAAAATGCTCATAAATGGCCCAGAGATGGAAAGGTTAACCTCAGACAGACTTAGGTGTGAGGTTTTGACCCTGTATGACACACCGTCATCACAGACATGGACTAAAGCACAGCTATAAACACCAGCAGGCGTTTTGAGGCCTGAATTTAGTCTATGCTTATGGATAACAGGTTAAAAACCTCATAAAGTGTATCTATTACTTACAGAAACGTGTGCAATTCAATGGTAACTGACGAAATAAAAGAAGCACATTTCAGACGAGTGAGATGTCTTGGCAGATCAAATGTGTTTGGGGTGAAAAATAAACTGATCAAGAGTTTCCTGTTCTTTTAGTCTCATGTCTGATGCACACACACCTCTGTGATCTCTGCTGTGTTTTTTCTGTCTTCTCACCCCCACGCACATACTTTATTCTGTCCCACAACAGATGATAATTGCTGTTCACACTGTGGGGTGAGGGGTGTAGTTATGAGACGTCCGGGAGTAGCGAGAAAGCAATTATCAGACAGAGAGGCAGACAGAAGAGCAAAACAACACACAGGTGATCTGGGTTATGTGAAGATCAGATGATGCAAGCTTTGTGCTTCAGAGACAACAGAGCAGATGGTCTGGACCACTGTCAGAACATAAAGGTCTACTGGAGTTATCTGGTGTGTGTTTGGCTTCATCACCATCGTTTGCAGCTTTTTTATCATCTTCATCAACATTACATTCATTGTTATTTTCATCACCCACCTAATCCTAGCACAAACGATGCAATGGGCAAAATGTACAGACTCTGCAACAAGGAAGGGCAAGCGCCATGCAGAGCCTCAGCCGCACCTCAGCTATTCAGAACATCAGGGTCTCACTCTCTGAGTATTGTGGACATCCCCACACACACCTCACACACCCTCTTCTCTCTCACACACTCCTCACACACCCTCTTCTCCCTCACACTCTATTCTTTTTCCCCCAAGGAGCAAATTATTGGCAGCAGGAAAATTCACCATAGTAAAAAACATATAACACAGACCACTACAAACCACAAGAACCACAAGGTAAATTGTAGCTGGCTAGAATAAAACTTACTAAGTGGTCAAGGGCTATCTCACTTTTTCACATGAAGGACATGAATAGAAAGAGGGATAAAACAAATCTCTGTTTAAAAGCCATGGGAGTTCTAAAACAAAAGATATATCTTTTGTAACAGCATAGATTCAGCATTAAGAGGGGGAGTGGTGTCTTGGCTAATAAACTTAGCTTTACTGAGCAGCTGTTTGTCATTTACTTAGCCCCCTTCACAATTTTCAAAAGTACATTTTTTCCTTGAACAGGAAGATTACCATACCAGGAGAGAATAGAGAATGACACAATGGACTCTATAAAAGTGCACAGAGTCCTTGGTGGCCTCTTACACACAGACTCAGTGTTTATGTCACATTTAAGTTAATTATCTATCAGGGTGCCTAGATATTTGTAACATGTCACCATATCAATGTCTTGGCCCTTAATAGCGCTGCACTGGGGGACAGAGGGAAGACGTCTAAAATCAATGGCCATGTCCTTGTTTGTGATGTTGAGATGAAGGAAAGCATTCTCACACCAAGATATAAAGTCATCATCCACTGGGCCATGATCATTTCCATGTGCGCTAAGCAAGCTGACAATAACAGAACCATCAGTGAACTTAATAATGTGCCTGTTTTTGTGATGTCTATGAAAATCATTAGTATATAAAATGTACAACAGAGGAGAAAGAACACACCCCTGCAGAGTCAATGTTAAAACACCAGACAGCTTATTATTCACCCTCACTCTCTGAGATCTCTGTGTAAGAAAATCAAGTATCCAACCTACTAAGCTTGAATCAAGACTAAGGTTACACAATTTCTCAACTAACAGATGAGGTTGGATGTCCTCTAGTCTCGTGCAGCCAGACCTTCAGACTGATGGCTGAAGGTCTGGAATTCATAGCAGCTTTCTTTGGCCAAGGCCCGCCCCTAAGGCCGTTTAACCGACATGTCAAACAACCAATCACAGTTCGTTTCGTTCAGCGTCACGTTTCGGGGCGTGGAAATGTCCCCACAACA
>JBBPDB010009779.1:0-13087 GCA_037974465.1 Brachypetersius altus | reverse complement strand
ACAGTGTTTGGGGGAGCAGTGTGTGTGGGAGCAGTGTGTGTGAGGGAGCAGTGTGTGTGGGAGCAGTGTGTGTGAGTGAGCAGTGTGTGTATAGTGTGTGTAGAGTGAGCAGTGTGTGTAGAGTGAGGTGTGTGTATAGTGTGTGTAGAGTGAGGTGTGTGTATAGTGTGTGTAGAGTCAGGTGTGTGTATAGTGTGTGTAGAGTGAGGTGTGTGTATAGTGTGTGTAGAGTGAGGTGTGTGTATAGTGTGTGTGTAGAGTGAGCAGTGTGTGTAGTGATGTGTATATTGTGTAGCGTGAGTAGAGTGTGTATAGCGTGTGTAGCGATGTGTATAGTATGTAGAGGGATCAGTGTGTAGAGTGTGTGTGGTGATTTGTAGATTGTGTAGAATGAGCATAGAGATGTGTAGGGTGTGCATAGTGATGTGTAGTGTGTGTGTAGTGGTGTGGGGAGTGAGCAGTGTGTGTATAGCATGTGTAGAGTGAGTAGAGTGTGTGTAGTGTGTAGCATGTGCAGAGTTATCAGAAAAGCTGTTACTCACTCTGACGCCACAGCAGCAGGAACAGGCTCCTCCAGAAGCTCCAGGCTGTGCAGGATCCAGTAACAGAGCCAAGGCCGGCTAGCATCCAAACACTGACAGCATACAACACTGCAGTCAACAGCCATTACAACCACACAAACACACACACACACTCACTCTCTCTCTCTCTCTCTCTGCCTAATGTGGAGTTACTCAACTGCAATAGCCTTGTGGGAGCAAAAGTGATGCAATACAGTTTAACTGCCCAATAAAGAGTCAAATAAGGAAAAATATTAAGTAAAAAGTAAAACAAAACAAACAAAAAAAGCACCTCAGGAATTGTATTGCATAGAGTTGAATTAAAATAAAAAAGAACATTGTTCTTATTTACAAAGGTTAACATTCTTATAAACAAATTAACTTCGTTATTCTTCATAACAATATGAATACTGTTATGAAAAATATTGAGCCACCCCTCATTTCTTCATATTTTACTTCCAAAAAGGCAGAACTTATTTTTAATATAGTCTTAAGGAACAGTTCTCCAGACACAGTGACCTAAATATGAATCATTCACACAGAACAAAGCACATCTAACTTAAGTCGTGAACCAGTGAAGATACTGGAGCAGATAATCAGGTGGTGATCAGTTTACTGGTGGTGCTGAATGCTGAGTGGTCAGAACTCCTTGTGACTTTTGGCACTTTGGAGACTGTCCCAGTAAAACATTTGTCTCTATTTATTTAATTTAACCTACTCAGTATGCCACAGATAATACAGATTGACGGGCATAAAATAGTATTTTTGGACCAACAAAAAAAAAGGGGGTGAACTGCACATATGGTAAAAGAATATGGTTTAAAAAAAAAAAGGTATTTGTGTTTGTTTTCGGGGAAACAGTGTAAAAAAAGGTAAGTGGGCCTTTCATCATTCTTATACATGGCAGGTTCCTCATTTTATTATTTGATCCAAAAGACACTGCTTACCTCATAGGCATCTGAAAGATGGCGTAAACCTTTCTTAAGATATTGGTAGTGCTGCTCTCTTAGAAGTGTTGGCCTAAAAATAGGGAGAAAAAAAGAAAACAGGTTGGATGTAAACTGTAACCTGTCAGACAGCCTATTGGTCCAATTTTAGATACACACTCATCCACACAACATTTGGTTTAATCCTAATGTGTATAATGTGTAAAAAAAAAAAAAAGGTCAATGAAAACAACAACAATGAAGGTTGTAAATATAAAGCAAACCCCTATATTCCTTACAGTCATGTAATACTATATTATAGCTTTACTCCACCACATTAATACTGTACGACCTATAAACCTACACCTTAATCGGATAGACCATGACCATTCAATAAACTTAAAAATAGCCAAACCTTATAAATAACCTGTAAAATCAGTTTGCAACAGAACTAAGAACATGAGGTGAAATTGTTGGCTTCTGTGAAAAGATTTGAATTTGAAAAGACATTAATATTAGAAAACAATTACCCAAAATATAACCCCTCCACCAACTAGACCAACTAAAAATTAAACACGATTAACATGTGAAGAGAGTAAATTGCTTTTAAATGTAGATGTAGAAGGACCAACAGAAAAGCAAGTGTGATATCAAACAGCCTAACAAGTCAGTTTGCCTCCACAGCCTCGTTCAAGAAGCCGCAGTGGTCTCTGCTGCCCCCGGTTTCAGACATCAAAGGGCCCGGCAGCAGCACGATGAAACTTCCCTGTTTCTAATGCTGCCATGAGTGAGTCTCTCGGCATCAGGCATGGAGGTGCTGGGGCATGTCTAATTGGGGGGGTACCTTGGCCAAGCTCCACTACGAGCGAACAGACCCATCATTATCTCCCGTTCTTTGGTCTGTTGCATCCCACTGGGGCAGCCATACACCATAATTACAGCCTGGTATGATGTAGCATCACACTCTGTGTGGCTACGAACAGCCTCAATTAGTTTTCCACCAAACTAAGCCCTCCAATTTGTACAGTAGCATGCCTTAAACCTTCCACAGGCAACACTGCAGTTTCCAGCTTTACTTGGTTCCATTAAATCCAATCCAAATCAAATATGCACGCGAGTTCATTCACTGGTGGTCAGAAATCCGGCGGGGATACAAGCACTTTTACTCTTCTACATCCATTAGATCTTTTCTAACTTTTATTAGTGTCCAAAGGCCAAATGTATCCCTTAAATATATATTCATAAATATACTGTTCTACACCTACTTTGCAATAAAGCAGGCTTTCTATCTCTGTGCATCACAATCAAAGCAACTTGTGAATGTACAGGTCACAGAGCCAAAGCTAAAACCAAAACCAAAAACATCATTCATTTATTGTTCATATTGTGCATTGGACCAAACAGCAAACCAGTACATTAGATATTGATATTCTGTAATATTATTGCACACTACAGATCTTGCTTCTGTAATATTTGTTTAGCTGAAAAATACTTTTTCCCATATTTTTATTACCTTAACTTAGCCTTTGCCAAAATTCCCTTTAATTTAATTTATTTGCTAACTTTATGGCACAGTCTTCCAGGCACATTTCGCTTTGTGTTGTACTTGTATAACTATGTATGTAACAAATAGAGAATCCTAAATCTTGCCTTGCAAAAATGACATGAGCATCTACAGAGAGTTCTGAGGCAGAACTCTCTTTAGAACCATCATAAGAATGTTGTCCCAGCAGCAGTGAACTGCACCAGGATTAGCTCAGAAGCATCCAGAGACCAGGGTTTTTGTTTAGTGTGCACTCAAGTGGTTTACACCAAATGAGGGAGCACCCTAAGAGCAAAATGAATAACACTGGCAGGAATCAGAACTGAAGACACTGACACAGAACAATAGACACTCCTCTGGGTGTCACTAGGCAACATTTCAATGAGAGTAAAGAGAATTATCTATACAGTAATAAGAGGAATCTAAACTACTTAAATACAGATGGATCATTTCCACAAAAGAAAATGAAAAAAAGACTGAAAATTAAATGTACTTATTAAATTTCACCACCATCAACTCTGTCACACACCCACGCAATAATCTGTACAATCTGTGCAATGTTCTTATCAGGTGTTAAACATTATCATTACATGCAATATCTCATGTGCAGTTGTTTTCCCACGTGTAATATCATGTGACGTTTTCTAAATAGGAGTTAATGCATCTTATGTGCCATAGTCTTCATGTGCAAGGTCACTACTTATGTCAATATTACTGTTTATTATTTAATATTACTGCTGATTGTTTTGTTGGTAGATTTCACATAATTGTGTTACTTATATGTAGTATTTATACCCAGCATTTCTGTATGTAGCATAGTGTATTTTCATATTGAGCTTTTAGCCCATTTCTACAGATTTTTTTTCAACAGATTTTATATTTTATATTGCTCTCATCACTGTGTCTCTGTGTCCTTGCAGTCATTACATAAAAAAATCCTCCAGGGTCATTAAAGGTTTCTAATTCTGATTGAGCACTAGCTGCAAGATTGAGCTAAACTTTTGCATTTTTGTGGCAACAGAAGCTGAAACTGTATTCAATGAATACTTTCTCTCAACAAGGTTAACCGTTTGTTAAACTGAGTTTCAATGTTCTCATCTTTTGATCATTAAAAGCCACATTATAAGCCAGTGTTCTTGGGTTAGGTACTTCTTAAAGGATTTATTTTTTTCAAAATCTCTGTATAATTAAATCATTATAATGTAAACACAGGTATTCAGAGTGGTTTGACGTGAAACGCTGTGGTCTAGAGAACCTTTCAGATCAAGAATTGTTGACAGTGGTGGTGATAGAAACCAGACATCAAGCATTTCATGTGTCACATTATGAAATGGTTATGAATACACCGCCTAATGCAGGAGACACTGATTTGTAATAATATTGGCATATGTTTTGGGGCTAGATATTACAAGCCTTTAAATCCGAGTCAGTAAATTTCTCTATAATGCACCTCACCAAATCACCCTGAATGCTGTTTACATCTCAGTGACTTATAACATCTCAGGGAATTATATCCAATCTGGTGTGAACTACTCCATCATAATCCATTTAAAAGGCCTTCTTTGTCAGTGCACTCAGTTTTTCTATTTTCAGTCGGCTTAGTCTGGCTCAAGTACTAATGAATCAAGTCATAAGCGAGCTTAAGTAATTATAGATAAAAGGGCCCACAGCTTCCAGGCTGGGTTGTACCATAATAAAAAGTAATTGCAGTGAACAGCACAGATATGGAAACGAAAACAATATTAAATACTGTATTACATATAGAACGGGCTGTAACTGCAGTGCATTTATGTCATAGCAATACTAACTAATTTGATCATTTGTCTCCTATTAGGTTATTAAAAGAGATTAAATAATCAATAAACAAACAGCATGAAACATATTTAATAATGTAGCTGTATGCAGCAATCATAGTCCACAAAGCTAGTATTTAGAGTATGGTTGTGTTTGAATTTGAATTTAAAACCTTGTATTCTACAGACGAGCATTAGAACACCTAAACAGCACCAGATTCAGCAAAATTATGTTTTATAAAGTTTGTAATTCACCCTTCAGATGCAGGAGTTGAATTGAGAGGCTTCTCCCTGATAGATGAGCACCCACTGAACCATTTTTGCCACTGATTCCAGATTTATGACTCCACAGTCACTGGATTCCAGTAACTCTGACTTTTTTTTGGGTCATGTGCTGCAGCCATATTAAGCAAAAGTCAAGATTTTTTGATAATTATTTACTTGAAGACTCTATAGACTGTTTCTAGACTGAAGTTCTCTAGACTGAAAATGATTAGACTAGTTCAAATTGGGCAAAGAGAAAAATGAATGGTATTTTCAAAAAGCATTATATTGCAGAATTGTCACTGCACTGAAAACAATTCCACAGAATAAACAGAGCAGGATTTACTTGAGTTTAAGTATAAATGGTGCCACCAAGTTACTACTGGTTTTTGCTGCTTTAACTATTTGATTTATTGTATCATCTTCAACAACTCTATCAAAGAATAGCCCAAAGAGGCAGTATGCAAATTGTCAGCCAAAGTGGTCAAGAAGTGGCTGAGAAATAATTATTTGCATTTTATAGTACCCCCTTTGGACTAGTTGGCACCAATCTTGGTGGACTAACTTAAAATCATATGATGTATAGGCATGTTGAGTTTGGACATCATACACCACAGCCACAATGGCATGCCATGCCCATCACAATGTCTGACAATACCATGTGACATCACCTACCCCATCCAACTTGGCTTGTGACATCACACACCCTGCCCACTATGGTGCATGACATCGCACATCCCACCCAAAAAGGCATTAGACATCACACACTATTCCCACCACTGGATGTGACACACATCAGGAATGCAATTACATGTGACATCACATCATGGCCACCATGGTATATAACATCATATGTCCCACCCACCACTGCATGTGACCTCACACATCACCCCCAACACGGCATGTGACATCAGACATCACATTACACTGAAGTAGTTTAAACACAATAGGCTTCTTTTAGATGCTAAAGGTGAAGAAAAGGTGTCATTATGCCCTCTCTTTGGGCAATATACAATACTGAGCAAAAGTCTTAGTCACCTATACAAATAGTTTTTAAAGCAATTATTCTCAGTGAGTGATAAAGTATCTTTCTGCTAGCAAAGTTAGCATTGCAATTAATGCAAACAAACAAGAAATGTATCAAGATTTGTTGTTTGTAAAAGTAGTTTTTGTGAGCTGGTGAGGAGACCACAGGTTCGGTTCCGCCTTGTTTGGATTTGTGAAACTCCATCAGCAGCTCCTGATTTCATTTAATGAAGGACTGATTGAGTCAAAGCAGGTTTTGGATGGAAACAACAAGTAATACTGGACTTCTACAAGTAACACACTGATATACTGAACAAAAAATTACTTTGTACTGTATAATGTTCTGTTTTTATTGATTTAAGTTGTATTGAGTAGATTTAGGAATATTAATAAAAACACTTAATGCTCATCTAAAGACTTTTGCACGGTACTGTATATCTGTCTACTTCTGTGGGCAAAAAGTTTGAGGCTGAAACCAGTCGGTCACAAAGGTCAAGAGGGAAATAACAGAAAACATCAGGACTTTGAATGACCAGTAAAAAAATAACTAACAAAGAAGGAACAAGCAAAACAAAAAAATAACAGATACACAAGCAATACTTTCATGACATAGTATCAGCATGGAAACCTGCTGGAATCCACACACTCGCACTGTTATAATGGTAATGTTAGCAGATGGGTTTTTTTTTTACATTTATTAAATATCTTAAACGTGTATAACAGCCAGAGAATGTCGAACATTACTTACTGTGGTAAGCTGTGCATTTGCTGGTAAACATTGAGTACATCTTGAATACTGCGTTCGACTTTTCTCTGGACACAGTTATAGGACAGAAAACAAAAGATGCGGTGGTGAGACAACAGAAAAAAAAGACAAAAAGCAGCATGCAGACAGAGGTGGTGGAAGTAATATAATACACTCACACAGTTTATACACAGCACTCAAGCAGTCTGAACTATAACACAGTATATACAATGTACTGCGATACTGATCATACTGTGTATTACTCATCAATACAGACTATACTGTTTACATGTATTACCCTTAAAATGGTCTATTACTGTGTTTTTTCTTGTTAATCACTGTACAGTGGTTTAGTGAACAACTATAAATATATCCAATAAAACAAGTTTCCTTTATATGATGAAACAATCTAACAGTGCATGTCTGACTCATATTAACTGGTTGTGTGGTGATGCAGAGTCAAATTCTAGACTGCCCTTTAAGCTTAAATGCACTCGTTCACTGTTTGCTTAATAGCTAATTAAATATCCAACAGTTGTCTGACCACATTATAATTATATTGGGTTGCTTTTTAGTGTCAGCGGTGATTAATAAAAATACATCTTTTCACTAAGAAAGGTACTCAAATGGTGAACATGGTGGAAAGCCTTAGTGGACGTGATGTGATGCTAATTAGCTAGCATGCTACTGCACAACCAAAACAAAACAGAAGAGGAGAACCCCTTTATCTTTTATTATAGTTTATACTAATGTATTTATCAATAACTGACCAATACTGGGGGTTCCACTTCATATTAACAACCTAAATGGACGCCCCAAACGACTCAGAAAACTAAGTTAGAGAAGTTATCCGGCACCACTCTGGGTGTCATGCTGTTGGATACCGTTACAGCCAAAAGTGTGGACAAAAGTATTGAGACATTCCTCTTATGCATGGTTTGGGGATTGGGCCCATTACTTCCAGCGAAGGGCAAACTTAATGCTTCAGCATGCCAAGACATTTTGGACAACGCCGTGCTTCCAATTTTGTGGACACAAAGATTGCGTCCCAGGCCTTCTCGTCCAACATCAGTGCCTACAATGCTCTACAGAATGAACGGCCACAAATTCACAGAAACTCCAAAATCTTGTGGAAAGCCTTCCAAGAAGAGTGGAAGCTGTTACAACTGCAAAGGGGGACGGACCAGCCTCATACTGAAGTCTACGTATTTGATTGCATTGTGATTAAAACTCTGTCGGTATAATGGTTGGTGTCTCAATATTGTTGTCCATGTAAATGAGTATATTTACCTGCTCTGCTGAAGTCACGGTCTGCACTCCGTCATCCTTCAAAAGCTCCGACTGATGGGAGTCACTAAAGCACCTTAAGGGCTCAACTACAGGCTCCATTGTGAAGGTAAAAAACTAGTGAAATTATATAGGGTGTTGCAGCCTCTCTAAGCTAAATATGAAGCAAAAAACTTATGATTCTCCCCCTTTCTAAGTGACAGCACTAGTTTTGTTTCTAAAGCCTCTTCTTTCCCGTTCTAAAGGGACGCTGTACCAATTCACTGCCCTATAGCTCATGTACTCCGTCATCCCTATAGAAACGGTGGGACACATGGTTTAAAGATCTAGTCCGAGAGGAACGTACGTCAACAGGGACGCGCCCGCTGATTGGCCAGGGCTGTGGTTTGACGGATTACGGGAAGTCGAGGAGATCAAACATGATGTAAAATAAAAACGCGTCTTGCTTGACTTAGAAATTATTAACGAGGATACGGATCACTTAAGAGTCGGTTCTTTCAGATCCCAAACGGCTCTTCACTATTCCGCTTGCCTAATTTTATTCAAACTTATTGAAAGTGTTTATGTCCTAACTGCGCAGCCACACAGAGACACAAAGACAAGAACAATATAAAATATGAAGTCTACATAAATCCAATAAAATCTGTAGAAAACTCACATTATAAAATACACTAGGCTTCGTGCACAAACGATGGGTATCTATACTACACACAAATAACTTACAGTTAAGTGAATCACTAATAACACAATTAGGATTCAAATTCAAATTAGAATTAGAATTACGAGCTGCTAGCGAATGAAATGTTTGAGTTAGTACTAAACCAAGGCCCCATCAGATTACACACACCAAAGACCGCCCCCCCCCAAAGGATTACCATTGTGACTTGTATTGGAGAGAGTCTTTTTAGAGAATACATGCTTTAAACTTAAATGACTGACATTCTGCTTTGTATAAGGTTACAATAAAAGCTAAAAAACAAATAAACAAAAAAGATTAATGACGAGAAGCGTCCAACAGAGTCTTTTTGGAGTTTTTTTTTTTATCGGAAACTATTAACATTCTGCTTCTATTTGGTTACAAAAAGAAATAAAATGAAAACAAAAAAAAAAAGCCCACAAAAAAATGAACAATAGGATCCGACTTCCATCCGAGAGAATTGACTCCCATAGTTCATTTAAAAGAGTCATCTCACAGAGACACGCCACTCCTTGGAACACACCCAATATATGTATATAGTGAAAAATAGTAAAAACAAAAAAGGAAACAAATCCTCAATACGTCCCTATTATATATGTATAACTGGTCACACATGTTCCCCGCTCCACCTTAAAAGGTGCATCATTGTGTTCAGGCGCTCTTTTATAACTCTTACACTAATTTAAAGTGGGAATTATAATAAAGGGGCATGCCATCTCAGACTCGCAATTATGCAATTGCAAATATAAAATATGAATATAAAAAATGTCTTTTGGACGTTGGTTTAGAGGAGGAGAGGCTTTTAGTCTCCTCCCATCTGTGGAGGTGACGGTCCCGGCTGAGCATCTCCTCACCGCGCCCTCGCAGCTGTGCTGGGTCTCAGTGTTGGTTGTTGTTGTCCAGGTTTCTCTCTAATAAAGCACTGAGAGGTCTATGGAAAGAGCCGGAATATTGGTGCTGGGTGCAGACATGGGCCGTGGCTGCTGCTCTGCTGAGAAGCCGTCTCTGCCGTAGCCGAGATCTCCAGCCCGACACCATGGCTAAGCAGTATGATGTGCTCTTCAGGCTGCTGCTGCTGGGGGACTCCGGCGTGGGGAAGACCTGCCTGTTATGTAGATTCACAGACAACGAATTCCACCCTTCTCACATCTCCACTATCGGTAAGACCAAACTGACTCGCTTTCTATACACTACGAGTTGTCATTCCTCTTTTTATTCCTGATTCCAGCAGACACATGGAGCAAAACAGTGCATGATCTTTCATATGTCATACTCCCCTGAGCCTGAGAGCCATGATGGACTTGAACTCCAGGTTATTAGATCATTGATAGATTTGTTTTATGTCAATCTTTATCATTACTGCTCCTTTGTTATATTGCTATTCCTTTTAACTGAGCATTTTATTTTATCGACTCCAAGTCCAGGGTTATTGAACCATTGGTAGATATGTTCTATGTCAGTATGAATAATTACTGCTCCTTTGTTATTGATATTGTTGTTATTCCTCTTTTAACATTTTATTTTAGCGACTCCAGTACATAGGCTCTTTGGTAGACATGTTTTATGTCCATATGAATCATTACAGGTGCTTTTTATTTTTTTTACATTTTATTTTATCAACTCCAGCACATAGGCTCCTGTCCAGGGTTATTGGAACATTGAACCATTAGTAGATCTGTTTTATATCAATATGAATCATTACAGGTCCTTTGTTATTGTTGTTATTGTTATTTGTACTTGTTTTGAATTTTTTATATATTTTTTTATAGTCTTCTGTACATCCAGGGTCTTATAGGGCCCCTGTAGGTCCAGGAAAAGTGCATGATCTTCCATATGTCCTGCTCTCCTAAGCTTGAGAGCCATGATGGACATGGACTCCTAGAACAGTCTCCTTTAAGTCCAGGTCATTGGGCCATTGGTAGATGTGTTTTATTACATCATTGCTTCTCTTTTGTTATTGTAATTGTTATTCCTCTTTTCTTAACATTTTATTTGTAATTATTTTAATTATTCAGAACCATAAGCAAATAAACCGACATATAAGGCTAACTGAAAGACAAAAGAGTTATTCCTCTTTTTATTCCTGAGTCCAGCAGATGGTTGGTTCAAAACAGTTCATGTCCATGGGTCCTGCTGTCCTGAGCCTGAGAGCCATGATGAACATGGACTCCCAGAACAGGCTCATATATGTCCAGGTTATTGGACCATTGGTAGCTTTGTTTTATGTCAATATGAATCATTACTACTCCTTTGTTATTGTTATTGTTGTTATTCCACTTTTTTCATTTTAATATATTGACTCCACCGCATAGGCTCCTATAAGTCCAGGTTATTGGACCATTGGTCCTTTGGTAGATATGTTTTATATCATTATGAATCATTACGGCTCCTTTTTAAAGCAATGGGAGAAAGGAGACAAATCTATAATACTGAATCTTATGGATGGGTGGGTGGAGGTAGCTCAGTGGGTAGGATACTTGCCTCCGGACCAAGAGGTCGTGGGTTCGAATCCTACCTTCAGCACCACCACTGGGTTCCTGAGCAAGACCCTTAACCACAAGTTGCTCCAGGGAGAGACTGCCCCCTGTAATTAGAATGGAAGTCGTCTGATAAATGCTGTAAATGGCATTGGCCCACGATTCCCACATCAGCACATCCATATTAAATCCCAACAGTTTCAGTAGCTGTAGTTTGGCTGCTCTCCATCAACTGACAAGCACCTTTCAGCCACGGCTTTCGTCTCACCGACCTGGGTGCCGTAGTAGACGCCGGTGATCATGGTTCTCCTCTCGTCACCATTGTCGTAGACCCTGAGCTGCTTGGCAGTGAATGGCATGTTTGCCTTGTACTGTTCCCCGACCATCTTCACCCGACAGACATGCCTGGGAGGCACTTCAGTCTCGAGGCTCAGCGAATGGTCGACCACCGTGGTGACAGAGATCGCCTTGGTGGTAGTGAAGGTCTTCTCGAAAGTGAAGCCAATGTCCACAGAAATGAACGGAATGGACGCTTCGATGGAGGTAGAGATTGACAGGGAGTCTCCTGTCTTCCAAGTACTCTGTTGAACACTCACACTTTTCTTCAAGGCCGTGTTACCGATGTCATTGTTACGAGTACAGACGTCTTCGAGTCCATGTGTTATAGAACGTCGTAAATTTGTTGGGAGTATGCACCTGTTATCACCGGAAGACCAATTCACGACCGCGCCGCGGGACGTACAGCTGAGTGAATGGCACGTAGACCGTCCCCACTCCGTGTGGGCTTCTTCCAACAGCGTTAGCAGCTACCGATGTGAGAATAGCATTGGGCGGATATTGGGTGGATAGTGGTCGACGGTCACATTTCGCCACTCTAAGTGCATTGTTTTCGTTTACCAACACATCAAATACCAACGCTGTGACATGTGCGACACAGGGCGTCTCTCCCGGTGTTGTAGGAATCAGCCACCCAGTTGTACCCAGTCACTGGAGCGCAAACGTAGTCAAACCTCTGCGAACGCTCATTTTTTACCCTCACCGCCCACCTGGGTAGTGTGCCTGACCACATGACCCATTTTAGGGAGGGGAAGTCCTCGCAGACAGGCCTCTGGACACCTGACCTCTGGAGCCCTGAGACTCTGGAATTGTACCTTTGGGCTCCTTGCTCTCGGATCTGCCACTCCTGTGCTGTGATGAAAAGCTCTTTGAGCAGATTCTAGAAAACAGGACAACAATAATGTAATGCTATGATCAATGTGGCTGCGCTGCTCTTTGTAAAATGCTACAGGCTGAGTGGCCTAGTGGGCTTCAGGACCATCCAGGCCTTAATTCCTTTTTCTTCTGTGTTTTTATTGACTTCTGTAAGTACTGCAGCCCTGTTCTGACTTCATTGGTTTGTTCACGTTTTTGTTTGAAAACAATAGTTTCAATAAATACTTGAAAAGCTCGACAGAAAATGATCCAAACACAGTGTGGCGTCTAGGTACACATAACTAAACAAGCTCTCCCATTGGTTAGGCCCGATTAACCGTGAATAACCATAAAATTAACAGCTGCACTTCCATTCTATAACGAGTAAATGTATGTTAATATGTTAATATGTATCTCCTGACGGCATGGAAAGAAAATTCGGTCCTATCCAATTACACAGGGTCAATCACCAGAACCCGCAACACACTTTTCTAAATCAGTGTTTCCTGCTGATCTCAGATCTGCTCTCAGTGTTTTTCAGTCACATCCACTTTCTGAATGCTGAGTGATATTAGATC
>JBBPDB010009760.1:0-13087 GCA_037974465.1 Brachypetersius altus | reverse complement strand
CAAACCGGACCCCCTCAACACCCTGGCTGCACCTAGAAATTCTGTCCATAAAAGTTATGAACAGAATCGGTGACAAACAGCAGCCCTGGCAGAGTCCAACCCTCACAGGGAACGAGTCTGACTTACTGCCACCAATGCGGACCCCGTCTTTGGCTGCCACCCAACTTACACTGCACCCGAACCCCTTGGCCCCTCCTACAGGTGGTGAGCCCATTGGAAGGGGAACCCATGTCATCTCTTCAGGCTTTACCTGGCCACCAGGCGCTTGCCATCGAGCCCCTCCCCCAGGCCTGGCTCCAGAGGGGGACCCCGGTGACCCCGCGTCCGGGCAAGGGAAAACATGTCTTCACCCTCTTCATGAGAGTTCTTGTTTTATTTTATATTTAGTATATACTTAATATGTCGTATGTAATAAATATGGAATGAGTTTGTACGTTTATCTGCCATCATATGTTGTTTATTACTGTTAAATATTTGTTTGAAATTCCGTAAAGCTGATTCCAGTATTTGTAAAGTTGACGGGTTCTTGAGGTGTGATGACTTGCCAAATAAACTGGTAACTCTTTCTGTTTTATTATTCTCTACTCAAATTGTTTTCTGCTCAAGCATGAAGACATACGTATGCACCTTCCCTTGAAAGTTCTAATCACTGTTTCCTATTTTCTTTTATTACTTTCATGACACTTTCCTGCAGCTTTGGCGCTGCCACCGGGATTCCATCAGTAACTGAAGATAATGACTTGTAGAGTTATGTAGAAACAGCACAGGCTGTCATGACCGTGACCCATCTGAACCTTCAATCATTCTAAGCTTCACTGAAATGCAGTCAGTGGATTGTTTTTCTAAACTGAATAAAAGCACATTCAGATATTGCTCACTGGACTGACAGCTTTAAACTATGAGCTGTTATTCAAATATAGTTGGGATGATGGCGGCCTAGTGGGTAGAATACTGGTCTATGGACCAAGAGGTCATGAATCCTACCTTTAGGAAACCACCACTGGGTTCCTGAGCAAGACAGGTGAGACTTTGCCCTGTAGTTAGGGAAAGGAAGACACTTTGGACGAAAGCTTCTGCTAAATGCTAAAAATGTAAAAATAAAAAAATGAAAAAACTAGCAATTTTATTCATCTAAAATGAATTGCCACGTAATAAAATGTTCTTTTTAAGCACTGGATAATGACAAACTTGAAATTTGACCAAATAGTAATACAACCTCAATATATAAGTCTAAAAATGATCATAATTATCATTTGATGAAGTAGCTACATAATAAACTACATGTACATTTGCTTTGGAACCTCTAATCAGTTAAATGAAATCTATTTTTTTTAAATAAAATACAAATTTTTTTCAGTGAGCTATCTAGCTCACGCCAGACCACCAACATTGCTATAATTATTAAACATCACATTGGTATTTTTTATTTTTCAGTTAGGACCTGCTGGTTTCTGCCATTCTCTGCTGTTAAATCTCAGGTATTTCAGGAAATATTCTAACCTTCTATGGAGGGAAGCAGATGCACAAGCTATTTGACCCTATCAGGGATCAGGAGACGGGTCATTGAGTACTCATCTTCCTGTCTAATGGACAGATGGAGAATGGGCATTCAGCACCAGGACGGACAGAAATCTCTTACAGCACCGTGAATGGTGTAGCTATGTGGATATTTACATACCAAATGGAGACATTGACATTTGCAGGTCCAGGACTAGAGCAGTGCAACATAATTAACACTCATTTAACTCAAAGTGAAAGGCAAACCAGACCAATCAACTACATTTATATGGATAGTTTCAAAACATGATAGGATCAAAATCTGAAAGTGTTGGTCAATCTTAAAACGAGTCTGTTTAATAAGCGTTTGGCCATTTAACTATTAATAATGCAACCCTATATAGAAGATTGGCCCTCACAATGTATTTGTTGAATGAAAGAGAAAAAGTTGGTTTGGAGTTGGAAGATCTGAACTGGTGAAGACTGTCCAAGAATATCCAAGTAAAACCCACTGGTTTCTTCATTATGAATGCCCTTGTAGTATCCAGCTTCTCCATTATGGAAACCCAGCATGCTTGCAGCATCCACCAAGAACGCGCTGGCTTATTTCATTGTTGAAACCGTATCTCATTATTGCCTGTAGTATCTGGCTAGCAACTAATGTCTTTTTCCATTTCACAGGTCAACAATATTTTGTAATTATTAGAACCCCCAACATACTTTTCTAAACCAGTTTTTCATGCTGATTTCAGATCTGCTATCAGTTTTGTTCAGCCACATCAACTTTTTAAATTATGAGTAATATTAGATTTGCAATAGATGTGTATGCGTTTTTTTATTAAACAGCAGGCCCCAAAACTAAACACAGATTTGAAATCAGAATAAAAAACACTACAAAACCCACAAAAACTTATCTTTTGATGATTTTTACCTGTTTACCTGTGTAATTAAAGCCCTCCAGTAGTATCCAACTATAACGCATTGAGTTTTTTCAAAATGGAAACTGATCAAGCAGTAATCTTTAGGATGCAGCCCATGGTTATGATTTGACACTGATAAATACAGTCAGGAGATTAAATCTTCTATTATGGATGCCCTCCATGTTTGGGGGATTTTATGAAGAATCCACCAGCTTTCTACATATAATACAGCCTCCATCCTCCTTTAATCTGGTGTTATAGCAGCCCCGACCTCTGCTAGGACAAACGTGGTACCTCACACAGTAATGGTACACTTGTGATCCTCAATGTCTCCCAACAACTCTTTCTCATTGTACCATATACAATGAGGGTTTCTACATGATAGAAACCCTCCATGCTTGTAGTCTTCTACTAGAACCTAATGTCTTACTTCATGCCTGTAATATCTGACTAGCATCTAAAGCCCTCCATGCTTGTGAAGGGATTCGTGTGAACCTTTCCTTTACTAAGCAGAAGACCTCCAGAGACAGGTCTCTACTTTGCAAAGCATAACTCCTGCAGCCCCTGAGAGCACGTCTGATGAAGAGCGCTTCTGATCACACTACACTTACACCTACGTCTGTTTTATCGAACACCTCCCCCAGCCCTTCAGTATCTGTTCTGCTTTTAGAATTTGGAGCACATGCTAAAAACAAAAGCACCACTCTGTATCCTTACCAGGCGGATTATCTGTTAATTAAAAGATGAAACGAAGCGTGAAATGGATGGAATGAAATCAGAGAGAGGTTTGAATGGTTAAGCCATTTTTTGCAATAAAAACAAAATCTTTCTGTGGACCGCTTGCTCCTCTGTACATGACACTGCAATACCTTCAAGCCTTGAATGGGAATATTTGCCATCCATATTTGCTAAGTGGCACTCTCTGTCTTCTCTATTTCCTGATTAAGTGGCGGTGTTTAGGATGCAGTCCATGACTAGGATTTGAAGCTGATTAGTAGAGTCAGGTGGTTAAGTTCTCTGTTAGGAGGCATTCGAGTGTGCCGGTCCATTAATGGAGTCAGGATATGGAAAATCAAATGTCCTCTAAGGTCACAGAACATTAATTTGTGTTTTCAGTTCATAAATTTCATCTGAAAGAACTGACCAACAATGAGGTGCTGCTATAAAGCATTTATATTCAGACTGTACACTGATTAGAGGCCAATAGCCCACCGTGTCCTCCTGTGTTGGTCCCAGGCCGCATGTTGGCGCAGTGTGTAGTGCTGTCACTTCAAAGCAAGGGGGGCTGGGTTCATTTACCAGTCAGGGTGGTCGTGGATCCTTTCTGTGAGGAGTTTGCGTGTTCCCTAGTTTCCTCCAGAATCTCTGGTTTCCTCACCCAGACCAAAGACATGCAAGTCAGGTGGACTGGAGATACTAAGTTGCCCCTAGGTGGGTGTGTGGGTGTGTGGGTGTGTGTGTGTGTGTTTGCTCTGTGATGTATTGGTGACCCCGTCTAGGGTGTTTTACCATTCTTTCACAGTTTGACTGCTGGGATACACTCCTGCAATAACCAAGACCCTGTTTAGAATCAAATTCTATACTGGCAAGAAGGAACTCCGTAAACCCACTAAACATGTCTAATATTTCTCAAATTTGCTGATAAAATATTAAAAGATTATTCAAAAAAGATGATATTCATAGATGTTATTTGACTGATTTGTTTTAGGTCATTTTTATCCAGGTAAACGCCCTTATTCCATTTGATTCCCCATGCAAAATGATTCACATTATTTTGAATGAAGACAATTTGTCTGCCAATGTGGGCAGTTTCCTAACAAATGATTACCTAAATATAAAATATATAAAGTATATTTAATGTTATGAGCATCCTGAAATTGCATCAGCACAATTATAATAAGAACAAATGATTATTTATTAAATTATTTATTTGGCATTGTGTGGTCTTCGATTACACCAGTTTTGGGGGTTCAATGGAGTTATGCTTAATTGTATTACTTTTTCTTTTTTTAAAAAGTAGAAATGTTCACAATTGCCCATTTACAGCAGTCATTCTCAAACTCCAATATGGCATGATATAATTTCAGATCTGAAATCTGAGATGCCTCCCAATATGATAATTTTCTGTCAGTTAGGATTGTCACCAATGAAAAATATGTGAAGAATTGTTCAGATAAATGAAGAACAGCATCGTTTTTATGTTTCATGGATTTATTGTGTTTGTTCTGTTTGTTTTTGTAAATTAAATTATGTTATGGTAAAAACAGGGGTGGTAGCAGGCTAGTAAGACACTGGCGTGTGAACCTGATAACCACACAAGTTGCAGAATCACTTTCTTCCATTGTGTCCTTGGGCAAAACACTTAACCCTTAGTTGCTCATTGTAATGCACATTGCTGAGGAAAAAGCTAAAGAATAAAATCTGGCCTGCACAAAAGTTATGGTGGCGCTGGTGGTGGCCTAGTGGGTAGGATACTTGCCTGTGGAGCAAGGGGTCATGGGTTTGAATCCTGCCTTCAGCAGACCACCACTGGGTTCCTGAGCAAGACTCTTAACCCCAAGTTGCTCCGTGAGACTGTGCCCTGTAGTTGGTGAATAGAAGTTGCTTTGCGTGAAAGCATCTGCTAAATGCCATAAATGTTACATTAAATATTATTTTTCTTTCTCTCTCTCTCTCCCTCTCTCCACAGGTAAGTGTGCTGCTCTTTACCTGACAGTGTACCTGAGCCACAGTGTGGGTTTGAATGGTCATATGAAGAAGCTTTGGAGGCGATGCAGTAAGATCAAGCTCCTACACTCATCTACATTCTTGTGCTGTCATTCTCTCTAGCTTTGACTGGATGGGGGGGAATGATCTGATAATGGGAGTAATTATGGCTTATTACCCTGAGCTTTAGAGTGGAAAAATATAATTTAGGAAAATAACACGTTTGAGATAGTAATGATGGCACTTTCGTATGTCTTGTATTCCTAATGACAGTGTTTGTGTGAAGCTGGGATGTGAGCTTTTCAGTAAAGAGCCTGTTACGGATGTTCTGCTGGATTATGGAAATGGATTGACAGTAGTACAGGTTTGATGACAGCTAATGACTTTTTCTATTTGATTAGTCTTCTTTGTGTCTGTTCATTCCTTGTATCTTCTGTTGGGTAAAACTATTACCCCGAGCCCGCCGCCAAGGTTTGGTACCCCCTCATCCCAGGCACGCTACCAAGTTTAGGCTCCCCCTTGCCCTGGGCCCACTATTGAGGTTCAGCCCCCACTTCCCAGGGCCCACTACTTAGTTTTGACCCACCCCATCCTCCACCCACCCAGGCCCACTACCAAGGCTTGGCCCCAACTCCTTGGAACCCTACCAAGGTTTGACATCCCCTCGCTCTTGGCATATTACTGAGCTTTTCCCCCATCTCCCCTGGCCTACTACCAAAGTTTGGCCCTCTTCCCATGAACCACTACTGTGGTTTGCCCCTGTTGTGTTACAGTGTAGCTACACTGTTGGTGCTGTCCATTGAAACTAGTATCTTCACTATTGATGTTTTTTTTAATGATCTTTGGCCATAACTTCTAAGGGTTAAATGGAATGGCCCTCTCAAGGACAACCCATGCTTCCTAAAACTGTTATTTCTGTAATCCATAATGGCATTGGTGATTAAGGGGAATAATTACCCCATATTAAAGTTTCTAAGACCTAGGACCCCTGTAGGTTGTCATTCAGACTGAGCAGAGTCTCTCTGTGGGGACAGAGGAAGACAACTGGGCTTCCTGTTGAACAAAGCAGCTTCAGGCTTTGACTTTGGCTTAGAATGGCCTGGATTTCCATCACTCCTAACTGCATTTAGGTCACTAAAAGCTCCTGGAAATTAAATGTCTTTGCAAAAATGGAGAATATTCATTGTAACAAAAGGAACAAAGACAGATGTCAGATAACAACAGTGGAACACACCAGACTCCACAGACTCTGCCTGTAATAGATTCACAATGCTCTGTCTGCGCGGTGTCTCTTTATCATTTTATTTCTCTGCATTATTTGAACTCAATGGCTAATTTTGCCAAGGTACGAACTAATGAAAATGCACAAAAATTGTATTAAAATCTACATTAGAAGTAGAGAACATTTCATGGCTCCTCCTGAAAGATCACCAAATACACACCACTGAGTACAATTACTGTATACACACCTGCATCTATTTCTGTATTTGTGCTTGTTTTGACCATGGTTTGTGAGAAAGACCACTTATCATAGTAAAACTAAGCGAACACATCCATGAACGTCTATGTATTTCCGTTTACTAATTTTGAGTAAAATATGCCATAAAGCCTCAATGCATGTTTTACTTAATATGTTCAGTTCAGAACATAAAGAGCAACTGTGGGTTAAAATGTGCTCAGAAAAGATCAATAAAATGTCCTGTGGCTGGGGGTGCCAAAACCTTTGGTCAGTCAGTGTAGTGGACAAATCAGGGCGAGCACATTATGTACATATAATGGCAATAATTACCTTTGGTGTACTTCTAGTAGTGTTTTACCACATTGCAAGAGGAGAAAGTTGATTACAGCAGTGTTTTTTTATACATTTTCTTATTAAATAAGATTTGATTCAGGTGATCACTAATCAGTACCTCATAAAGCAGAATGCGCTGTTTGTGTAGGAATTTAACAGACACTGGCATGGAATGGTCGTCATGTTTATAGAGATGCTGATTTAAAAATAAATTGCAGTGGTCTCTTATTTTTTTCCAGAGCTGTATGTGTGTGCAGCAATCTGGTTATTGCAAAGTGAAGGTCCTTGCTTTGGTAAAAGTAGTGCTGCCACAGCTTCCCAATACTATGGGAAGGCCAAACATGCCTTCTCAGTTCAGACCAGGGAAAGGTTTGTTCAGTTCCAGTGTGGTACTTTATGTCACAAAAAAGGTGATTTGTCCTCTTAGGTAATAGTTATTCAATCAGGAAAGTTACAAGAAGAAAATCAATCATTTCATCCCTTTTCTGATAAAAATGAACGTCTGCTGGTTGCTGTGAAATCATGAATATGTGGCAAGAAAGCAAGGCAAGATTGCCTCATTAGGAGGCAATACAGAAGAGAAGAAGACCTTTTCACACTGTTGTTCAGCCGGAATATTCATGAGCCGAGACAGCCAATCACCTCAAGCACCCATATGAATATTTATGAGTAGAATAATTGTCCGTTCAATTTCGGCTACTTTGTGGTGTAAAATGCAGGCGTTTTGGGGGGTCTCGGGGTCCATGATTGACACTTGAGACACCCCACCCCAAAAAGGGAGTCACTGGAGTCATATATACAAAGACGTTTAACACGTCGACTTGTTTTGTTCCCGCCCTCAATCCCCCTGCCCCGCCTTCCTCTCTTTCTCACCCATTGGTACTATGTGTGTAAAAATTCCTAAAAAATTATTAGGATGAAGATATGTTTCCATTTTCATAGCTTGAATGAACACAGGGCAAAACTCAAAAATGGACAAATATATAAAATGCAGTAAGAAAAATAACTAGCAAAAGTAAAAACTAAACATTGAAATTCCTTCCAGGTGGAGTAGATAAAGGAGTACAAAATAATAATTAACCTTCGATTAAAGAATTACCTTTTTAGTGTGCAGCTTGAAAGGAGTTTCCAGAAAGAGACAGTTCTCCAATTCTCCAGTATTACTTTCATTTCTTTCTGGTCTTTCTTGGAAAATTTGCCATAGACCACAGGAGGTTTATTCAAGCGTTCAATGTAATACATTCAGGTTTTGGTAGCTTTGCTACAATTTTGCCACTTTGGTAACATTAGCTCAATTAGCTCAAACCTTCTGATTTAAGGACTTTTAAGGAACTTGAAACTTCATGTACCTCATTTCCATGTTTTTTAAAGTTCCCCAATGAAACCAAACATTCTCTGGCAGCGTTTCTGGTGCCTGTACTTTTGAGAGTGTTGGATTAAACCCTGTACAGCCTGTTGAAGTGTATTTTTGGGCAGAGCATGGAAAGGCCAATGATGCATTCATTTCCACTGGGTAAAGGGGTATTCCCCCACCAATCCACCTGAAGTAGACTACAACCCTGATAAATACACCAGGGGGCTAAACCCACTTCAATGATTACGCTGTATTGCTAACTATATGCTACTAAGGCAAATAGACAAAGTTATGTTATAGACATATTTTACAAAATAGCAAATTGGGGATGATTTAAATGATGTTATTTGGTGTTAATTGGATTGTTACTGTGAATGGTATATCAGCTCTTTTAGCTATGTATGTGCAAGGAATAATATTAAAAAATAAATGGTCACATTTTCCCCATTTTCAAGAATTTGAATATTCATAGCTGCTATCTCAATCTAAGGCGTGGGTGCTAACATCATAGTGCCCCCCTTGTGTCTGAGCTCATTTGCACTGACCCTGCACCTGTAGAGCCTTACTGGCAAAGCACTTCTTGTCTGTGATTTAGAGAACTAATAGACCAGAAGAAGCAGAATCATTTCAGTCACATGCAAAAGGAAATTACAACTGGAGGCTAAAGAGCAATTCAATCGCTGCTGCTGGAATATTGACAGCCAAATCACCCTACAATCAGTCCACCTGTTTAATTAGGTAACCTAGAACAGAAAATGAAACATTTCTTTCCTTTTAGCTGCATTAAAAATGTCTGAAGTTGCACAAACCCATGATATGAATATTAAAATCCTGTATAACGGGTTTCTAGCCAGATGGAATATCTCTGGCCTTCAGCATTTCTGAGCAGTATTTTCTGCCATATTTCAGTAAAAGGACTGATAGTAAAACTTGAAAGCTTGAGAGTACTTCCACTGAGCCTTGAGTCCCATCATAATTGTTTTTTTTTTTTTTTCATTTTGCAATTCAAAGAATTGGCAGTTAACCACAGTTATGAAACAAAAATAAAAATAAGTTGGTGTGTGATGGAAAAGATAGAAAGTGTGATTGAATTTGTTCAAAATGGGAACCACATAATTATTAATAAATAATAATAAATAATAATACTAAAATTACTCTTCCATTGAGTGACGTTATCAGAAGTAATTAACAGTAGGCCATAGTTGCCAAGCAATGGACTAAAGATTTTTCCATGGATATTTATATAATTCATTTGTTATGTGCATGAATAGAATTGAATGAGTTTTGTCATAGTTAGTTATATAGTTATAAAATTATAGTCATAATATGTCTCAGTGAAATTTAACTGAATGCTATATTCAGGAGGAAACTATTGTGGTATTTCTAGACTGTTTTGTGACCAGTTAAATGCATGTGCATAAAATTGGGATGGTGATGGCCTAGTGGTAGGATACTTGCTTCTGGACCAAGAGGTCATAGGTTCAAATCCTACCTTCAGCACCACCACTGGGTCCATGAGCAAGACCCTTAACCCCAAGTTGCTCCAGGGAGAGACTGTCCCCTGTAGTTAGGGAATGGAAGTTGCTTTAGATAAAAACGTCTGATAAATGCCGTAAATGTAAATTGAAACAGTCTAGGCTTTAGTTTGAGGCAACAGTATTGTCAAATAATTCTGGCAATTGAAATCATTATTGAAGCCCAGAACTGACAGGGCTGATGCCATGTAGGCCTCTAGCTATTTTTAAAAAACTGATTTGTTTCATCTGAGAATGTGAAAACCTTCACAATTTATATTTACGGCTTGTGAGACAGCGGCGATGACAGAAGAAGTGAGTTATGAAGACCAACTAGGGATCTGCAGTTTGTGTGTGTGTGTGTGTGTGTGTGTGTGTGTGTGTCTAAGAAGAGAAAGTAACAGATTGGGTTAGGATGTGTGTATCTTTGCTTAAAACTATCTTTCACAAAAATTACATTCTGAGTGAATGAATACATTAATACATTAAAAAGAAAAATGATGAGTTTTTCAATACATTAAATATTTGCACATTATTTTAAATTATATATGCATTTTAAGTGAACAAACAATTAATATTTGATCACATTTTGTTATATTTTATGCATGCAATAATAAAAAAAATCTGTTTCTCTAAATTGAGATTTTTGGTATGGATTTAAGGAACAGTACGATAACTGAAAGGAGAGAAACCTGAGGTATCTCCCAGGCCTTCAAAGAAGACCTCCTTCTTTTCTGAAACTAAAAATACATCTTTGCTCATTTTTATTGTGTAGAACTGTGGTTTTCAGATGGAGAAATTGGTTCTTCTGAACACAACCAGTTTTCAACCTTCAGAGGTTCTGTGAAACTGAGTCTAACCTGGGTGTGTGTCAGATGGTGAGCAGGAGCAGCTCTATGACAGGACTCATTACTGAAGGAGTCACTGTAAAATACTTATGTCTGTTACAAGGTTCACACACAATAATGTATGAGTTTTACATGCATCAGAAATCCATGTTTGATCTACTGCCAAAATGTTCATTTGCTATTTCTTTAACTTTGCTAGACCACACTAGAACTAGAATCCTGTATTGGCTCTTGGGAACGTTACATTGTATTATTGTGTTTTAATATGTAAAGCCTGAGCTGAATGCTCTTGCCACTGCAACTATTTACTGTTTTATTGATAGTGCTTTGATGTGGTATGAAAGGATTACAGAAAACATCCCTCTTATAAATCCAAATCATTATGAGAACTCAAGCTTGAATTTCAGCTGCATTATCCGAAACCTTTCCACTTATGCCAGCCAGATCTTCAATAGTAGTGTAAGCTGAAATATGGGATTTTTTATTGTTTAATAGTATTAAAATATGGTTAATTTTTGTTGAGGTTTATTAAAGTTACAAGTGTTTTCCGTTCTTTTACAAAATTAGCAGTTTGGGGACCACATTCTCTTACAACATTAAAAATATGTTAAAAAATGGGGTTAGAAGGTAAGAAGCTAAAGTAGAGGAAACTAAACTGTTCAGTAGCTAAGTCACGATATTCAATAGTATTGAAAGTCTCCTTCACCAAGGATTATGTCCCAAAAAGCACGGTTTCTGAGGGAAATTACTGATGCCAGGAGATCCTGTGAATGTGTATGTGCATGTAATTTACTCTTTGCATGGATGAAATGTCCCCAGGTTGGTAGACTAATTTAAAGCCAATTTACAGAACACTGTGGAACAAATTAGAGCATATTTGAGGCTTAGGTAGGTTTTCCATATTGGCGCTTTGAACCAGATGAGTAAAGTAAATGCAAAGAGTGTGTTGTTTCGATTCAGTTTAATTGCATCCATGGTGTTTTACTGGGTAGGTCATAATCTTATATATAAGATTTAATGCATCCTGATTCAGTGCAGCATCTGTGCTGCAGAATGCATCAATCTGTTCACCAAGTTAAGGATAGATGGTTTCAAGCCTAACCAAATTACAGTTCATGTATTTGCCAGCTCACTCCACATAAAAACGACACTGCTTTTTATAAATGCCTTTAATTTGGCAGACAGGATTCTACAGTTCTGTCGAAGAAGACGGTATAGTAAATTCTGGATTTGTAATGTTGGCTGGTAGTTTTTTTCCCAACCAGTTTCAGTTTTGCATCCATCTGAGATGTTTTAAAGATCCATTAGCTAAATTGCATGTTAAGCAAAAGGAGCAAACATTGCTTTCTTCATCCAAATAATTCTTTGGTTATTCAAGACCCTTCATCCAATTGACAGCCAAAGCACAGTCTGCAAACCAATTATTGCTCTGATTGTTGCTTTAATTATCCCCACCGATTAACATCATGTATGCCAAACCTTCTTGAGTGATCTCAAATAGACTTCAGACACCGATATCTATAAACATGTTCAAAATTCAAGAATGAAGATGGTCCTAAACCACATAGACAGGGCTATTTAGGATAACCCAGCATGTCATACACGTCGTTTGCACAGTGTTAATTGGTGGGGTTGAGTGCAAAGCTACAGAAGGAAACCTTTGACACCAAAAACTGATTAATCTTAGATATAAAGAAATATTGGTAAATTTGATTTTACATTAATTTAGTAAAATCTGTGCTTTCCACCTCAGGCCTTGATAGAAACCTCAGTGAGCTACAGGATGACTAAAATCAGCCCAACCTGACCCTCCCACTCTATATCTTGATTCCTCTGAACAAAAGGCTTTGTATAAAACCTCTCACTCTGCTTTCAGGCCAACAGGGGTTTTATAGATAAAGCCAGAATTAAGCTGATCCTCAACCAGGAGCAGACTCCGCAGAGCAGGTGGATTGTGCAAATGCAGACGAGGCCCTGTCGGAAATGAGATGAGCTTTGTGTGTGTGTGTGTGTGTGTGTGTGTGTGTGTGTGTGTGTGTGTATTTGTGTTAAATTACAAATAAAGAATTTGACCACATAGGCAATTAAAACAACAAAAAACAAAAGAAAACAACTTTGGAAATCATCACTATTACAAAATACATTTAGTGTTCTGCTGTCTTTAGTGTTTACTCTGTTCATTATTTATCAAATTCATTAACTTGGAAAGCGCTTTGAGCTTAAACTTGAAAAGTGATTATGTATGAACACGATACCGATGATGATGCTGCCGCTGCTGATGGTTAATATTATGACAATCAATTAGCCCAGTTAATGTACACTCAACAAAAATATAAACGCAACACCTTTGTTTCTGCTCCGATTTTTCATGAGATGGAATTAAAGATCTAAAATTCATTCCAGATACACAATATTACCATTTCTCTCAAACATTGTTCACAAATCAGTCTAAATGT
>JBBPDB010009715.1:0-13090 GCA_037974465.1 Brachypetersius altus | reverse complement strand
AACTAAAAACCTCGGAATGGAATCCTGCTTGCTTGGTCGTCCGTGTGTTCTAAGAGGAGATTCATGGTCGGGAGCTCACGCGCCCAATCATGACAATGGTAAAAACTGCTAATTTGGAGTTACAGAAGATACTGAAATGGGGTTTTCATTAGTTGTCAGTTATAATCATCAACATTAAAAAAAATAAACACTTGAAATATATCAGTCTGTGTGGAATGAATGTATACATTATACAAGTTTCACTTTTAGAATAGAATTAGTGAAATAAATCAAATTTTTGAGGATATTCTAATTATACGACCAGCACCTGTATGTCTTCAGTCTTGAAAATGAAAAACATACTCAGTTTTTGGTCATAAAAAAAATTAAACTCCATTATTTTATCATTTGGTTGGATCTGAGCGATCTAAGCTGTTTACCATACCATTTCAGATAAAGTCACCATGTTTCACACAAGATAATACAAATGAGGAAAATGTCAGTTCATTGTAAATAGTGCCTATTTTAGCCTGGAGGCTTAGACTAGATTTCTTTTAGCTGAAAATCTTTTAGTTTTTCCAATTTTAGGTCCCCCATGCAACTTAAAAATACTACAAATATATGCAACTTGAAAATATATATTGTACCTTACTGTGAAAAATTATATCATCCACTGAAATGAAATATCACAAAGACAATGTGAAAAACAATACACAGTTTTAAAACAGTTATTTCATTGTTATAAGGATTGCTCTCATAGTAAATCAACCAAATTTAGCCAATAATTAGGAACAGTCAGATTAGACACCCACTGTCGGCCCTGTTGAATCAGAACATCATTCAAGTAGAACCCTTTCAGCGATGTGAAGGAAGGTTTAAAAGTCTGAACAGGTGCTGAGATCAACAAAATGGAAGGTCTGGAAAGAGTTCCAAAGCTATTTCTTAAGGATCTGGGACCCTAGTGACAAAGATAGTCATTTATTTTAGATGGAGAAAAATAAACTTGGAATCTTCCCAGAAGAGGTAAGCCTACCGCAGCTCCTTCAAGAGCACAGCAGTGCCTCATCTGAGAGGTCACAAAAAAACCCTGATGAACATCTAAGAATCTGCAGGTTTCGCTTGCCTCAATGCTCATGATCATTTGAAAGAAGCTGGGCAAAAACAGTATCCAAGAAAGAAAATACAGGTTCCTATATACAGAACATAAAATTCATCCCACATTTGTCCAAAAAAAACCCCCAAAACCTTTTGGAATAATGTTTGTTGGACGGATGTACTAACAGAAAAACTTTTAGAATTGTTGAGTTACATCTGGCACGGTTATTCCACAGCATTCTATGATTAGAACATCATACCAACACTCAAACCATTTTAGTTTTGCATGAACTAATGCCATCCTCTTCCATACATGAATAAAAACTTGAACTGCCAGAGTTTGTGGTCTTGCTGTTAGAGGTCAGGCTGGCAGGAGAGGGATAGTATTTCTGGCAGATGACAAGAAAGATGGGCTGCCAAATAAAGCTTGGATGACTGACATGGTTTGAGATTTTATTGCCACAAAATATAATAATGTGTTGTAATGAAGTATAACCAATTACATCATCATGTAAAACAGTTTAATACTATTCACCTGGACACATGCACATTAAAATCCCACTCCTGTTTCTGTACTGATCGCTCTCTCACCTCATTCGCTCACTCTCTCTCCCTCTCTCTCGCACACACACACACACACACACACACACACACACACTTACACAACCCACAGTTCTCTCAAGATGACACTAAGCAACACCCCCCACATACAAGTGTGTGCAAAGAACCTCAGGATGACACTGAACCCCACCTACTGAAGCAAGTAGTGACAGTAACACTCTCCTAGTTGAACAGAACGTCTCCCACACTGACTGTAAATGAGGCCTTGCTGACACAATGCACATTGTTTGTTTACACATTTGCTCCATTCACTTACCATCTCTCCATTCTCTGTTCTCTGCCCTTGACTGTGCTTATTGGGAGCCATTTCAATCTCTGAATAAAAAGGGGGAAGGTGGAAAATGAAAGAGTGACAGATAGATACCATGCACTGGGCAAATGTTATTCATGTGCAAGTAGATATATACATATATACATGTCAAGTCATGTCAAGTAGATTTTACTGGCATTTCTACCATATACACAGTACATTTTAAAAATGAAACAACGTACCTCCAGAACCATGGTGCAACACAAGAGCAGAACACAACAGAACACAAGAGCAAAACAAGCCAGAACCAGAGCAACAATACTACTAAACGAGACAAGACAATGTTCAGTGCAAATGACAGTGGCTTCATTGAGGCTAAGGCTAAGTACAGTATTTGACCAGTACTGTAGTTTAGCAGCAGAGATGTGCAAGGGTGCACAAAAAGAGAGTATGTGAGGGGTGAGTGGGGTCATTCACAATGCTGGTGGCTTTAGGGATGCAGTGTGTGGAGTAAATGCCTGTGACAGAGGGGAGTGAGACTCCAATGACCTTCTCAGCTGATCTCACAACCCTCTGTTGGGTCTTGCGGTCCGACAAATTGCAATTTCCGTACCAGGCTGTGATGCAGCTACATAGAACACTCTCCATGTTCCCTCTGTAGAACATGGTGAGGATTGGGGGTGGGAGGTGCTCTCTCCTTAGTCTCCGCAGGAGATGATGGAGCTTGTGTTGAGGGTCCACATGAGCTTCTCCATGATGTGAACACCAAGGAACTCTGGATGATCTCCACTGAGCGGAGAGTGATCATGTTGTGTCCTTCTGAAGTTAACAACCATCTCCTTTGTTTTCTCCACGTTCAGGGTCAGGTTGTTGGCTCTGCACTAATCTGTCAGCCATTGCACCTCCTCTCTGTACGCTGCCTTGTCGTTCCCGCTGATCAAACCTACTACAGTTGTGTCATCAGCGAACTTGATGATGTGGTTTGAGCTGTGCATTGCTGCACGGTCATGGGTCAGCAGCGTGAACAGTAGAGGTCTGAGCACACAGCCCCAGGGGACCCCTGTGTTCAGCGTGGTGGTGCTATAGATGTTGCTCACAATCCTGACTCCCCATCAGGAAGTCCAGGACCCAGTTGCAGAGGGAGGTGTTTAGGCCCAGCAGTCTCAGCTTCCCAATCAGATGCTGAGGAATGATGGTGTTGAATGGTGGACTGAAGTCTATGAACAGCATTCTAACATGTGTTTTTTTTCTCTCTCTTTCTCTCAGATATATACTGCATATATACAGTATATATAGTGTAATGCGTACTTTTATGTTAAAAGTACTGTGAACAAAAGTGCATTTGGTTTGCAAACGTTATAAGCAACTTAAACATTAATGTAATCAATTTAAATATAAAACCATTTCGTTTAATTTGTTATAGAAAAATTCCAGAGCATCATAGCAGCTGTAAAGGGGACCAATTCCATATGAAAGTCTATGTATCTGAATGCTATGTATCTGAAGTTCCTGTTGGAGTAATGGCCAGGTGTCCCAATACTTTACAAAAGTAAAAGGATGCCTGACCTTCGTGCGAAAAGCAGTCGAAATGAGCAGGTTTAATTTAAATAAGATAAGATAAACCTTTAAGCTATAGAATAAAAGCTATACAACAGTATTATACAAAAAGTACAATAATATAAATATGGACATTTGTATGTCAAAGGCATCTCAGCTTACAAAAGTTACAAAAGCATCAACAAAACCACCATCACTGAACAGGCAATAGATAGATAGAGAGAGAGAGAGAGAAACAAGGGGATACGACTTTATCATCTACTTATTACTGTTGAATTATTCTAGTTTCTGTTGGCAACAGGAACGTTTCTTTTGATATGGGTGAATCAGCCGTTCAGTGCCGCCAATATAGTTTCAGCGGAATCATATTTCTTTCAGTGAAATGCTTAAATCCCAAGCTAAATCATTCCACCCTCAGGCTTATTATTCAGATTTTTAAAAATGTTTGGATTATAGGGCTGCAGTGTAGAAGCCTGGATATGCTAAGAGATCCTGGGTGTTTAACAGGCTAGAGAAGATTCTCTAATGTCAGCCACCTTCATCCACAGAATCCCAGGGATGGTGTGCTTTTAAATATTTAATACATTTTAATACAATACATTTGAATAGGTGTGTTGAAATGTGGCTGTCCTAGGTGTTTCAGCACGTCATTGCTATCTATATAGTTTCATGGCAATGATAAATCAAGAAGTCCATCAAAAATCAACCACTGGACTCAAGAAGTAAAAAAGAATCCATTTCATCAGAAAACTCTCCTGTTGTACAAGCCAAGGAGTCACATAGAGAAGAGAGAATTCCAGGTGGTCATGACGTCGAAGGGGCACTTCGGATAAGAGAATCAGTGTCTGCTCACTCTGCTCCACCTTATCTTAGGAGGGTGGAAGTAGTAGCAAGGATCCATTCAGTGTGAGCGCATCGTGCACAGACAGCCAGAAAGGACAGGCAATGAAAGAGCTGGACAGGTGATGGATGGATAGAGGATGTGAGAGTTATATCATGGCGGGGGTGGGGGTGCTGAACATTTCATCTATTTTCTGATTTAGAAACTCTCTGGGGGAGAAAGAGGCCAAGTCTACGGTGAGTTTAGATTATCAGGGGGGAAATGAAGAGTGGAATGACCTTTACTATCGCTTCTGGGGGTGCTGTCACAGTTTGTTCCAGACCTCTAAGTGTGAAGGACAATGAGATGTTTTCATACATTAAATGGTCTTTTTGTTATTATCCTCCTTATTGCAAACTTCAAATTCAGAAAGCAACATAAATGTAAGGTAAGCATTATACTTACACGATAATCCTTCACTAAATAGGTCATTGTTACAGATCTAATATCTGTTAATATCACAATCAATCTTATATGTAGTATAGGGCATATAAATATATATATACTGTATATATTTATGGATTTATGGATTTTTTTCAAGGTTTGGGCTAGACACCTTACTTCCAATGAAGGTCAATCTTAATGCTTCGGTATACCAAGACATTTTGTACAATGCCGTGCTTTGTGGACACAGTTTGGGGAGGAAGCTTTTCTATTCCAGCATGACTGTGTCCCAGTGCACAAATCAAGCTCCATTAAGGCATGGTTGGATGAGTTCGGTGTTGAAGAACTTGACCGGTCCTGACATCAACCCCATCCAGCACCTTTGGGTTGAACTGGAACGGAGATTGCAAGCCAGACCCTCTCATCCAACATCAGTGCCTGACCTCATAAATGCTCAACAGAGCGAATGGGCACAAATTCCTACAGAAACTCCAAAGTTATGTGGAAAGCCTTCAAAGAAGCTGAAGAATAGTAGAAGTTGTTATAGCTAAAAAAGGGGTGACGACCTTCTTATTAAAGTCATACCAGTATCATTAAAATCTCTGTTGGTGTAACGGTCATGTATCTCAAAACCTTTGTCCACACAGCAATAGCTCACTCATTTTGAAATATTGCTTGTCCTTTTATAGAGAGTGGTTCTGTACATACAAATTATTGAAAGTTTAATGCCTGAACACTTCACCTGCTTGTTGTCAGTAAAGGCAGACAGTTGTTCTGAGCCAAAGTAATAGCGGCTGGGGGTGATCCCTCTCAACTCTGTTAAGGACAGATTTTTTTCCAATACAATACAAATAAAATCATATTGTCAAATGCTGGTTTACTAAATGTTCCAAGGATGAAGCACAAAAAGAGTGGTGAAGCATCCTTCCATTATTCTGGTGTTAAATATTGATATTAGTCTTTAAATGTATACTATATGAACAGATAAGAAAATATAAGATATAATAAGATAAACCTTTATGAGAAATTGGACAGTAAAAAGGTAAAAGCAGCAAAAAACAATACAATAAAAGCTATGCAGTATAATGTAATAAGTACACTTTACAAATAATACAAAAATATAAATATATGTGTGTATGTAAATATGTGTGTATATATAACCCTATATAAGCATACATTGATTACAATATTTAAATTGATTACGTTAATGTTTGAGTGTCATGGTGAGTTGTATGTAAGGGAAGGGGAGGACACTATGGCAATAAAGGTAATTGGTTTAATTCAAAGACACAGAACAGAGAACACAGGAATACAGCAAAATAAACAAAACCCCGACTCAGAATCACAAGAAAGAAAACAAACAAGAACAGAAAACCAGAACGGCAAGGCTCGTGCTTCTCTAGAAATACAATCAACAAAGGAGGACCTTCCTCGCATACAAGCGAGAGGAAAACGAAGTAATCAGAATCCAGCGCTTCAACGCACAGCAAGAAACTCAGACATGGAATAAAGCACGAGCCTGCAAAGAAAAACAAGAAACAAAAGTCATTAATACAGCAAATTCACAGGGCACGGAACAGAGCGGAACACACACAACACCAAAGAAAGACAACGGGACTTACGGGACAGGGGTCAGGCTGGGGTTTAAATAATGAACATAAACGAGGAACAGGTGAAACTCATAATGACGGGACGTGATACAAATGAAGCGTGGGGACTCGAAGAGGAAAAAGGGAGAAAGGGAGGAAGGGAGGAACGGAGGTGGATTGGGATACGAGAAAGTTGGAAACGGGGACAGACACGGAGACAGGAACGAAAGTAAAAAGAGAACAGAATACTGGGGACGTGATAAAAGAAATAAACTATAACGAAAAACGAATACTCGGGAGACGGGGAACGGAATCTACGGGGGGAGGGCGAGGCGACATTGAGTTGAGATTGAAAAAGTTCCTTATTTACTTACAACATTTGCAAAGCAAATGTTCTTGCACTTTTGTTCACAGTACTTTTAACATAAAAGTCCGCATTACACTACTTTCAAATTAATTATAAAAATGCGATTAAGCATGATTAAAAATTGTAATCATATATATATATATATGATATGCATGTATTAACACAGGGACGCATTAGAGTGTCCTCAAATGTATGGTAGCAGCAGACATTGACAAACCAATAATAACACACCAAGACAGATTGCACCTTGCTCATAGTAATCTTTCATCCCCAAAAGAAACACTTTTGTGAAATAGTTGGCAGTCATTGATTATTTTTGGTGTGTGTGAAATAGTGAGTCATCTAAATCAATCTTACATCAGATCATGCTGACAGAAAAGCACTGCATGACCTTGGTCTGGTAACTCTTCTCATATGCAGATTTCCTGCCTGTGTTACCATAGAGTTCACCACATACTGACCATCATCAGAAGAGATATGGCTGTTGTACTCTGACACTTTGGGGAAATACAACACAGAATCACACCCAGACTGAAAAGCACTCAATGAGAGGAGAGTGAATGTAGCGCTACAGCATCCCAAGAGTACCAGCAAATCATTAAAATCTCTCTGACAAGTGCAAATGGAGCTTTTTGATTCAACTGCACCATAAATGCCAGCCAAACACTGAACGGATACAGAGACAGATCTGATACAGAGAATGGCATAAGCTTGTGCCCATTTCCCAGTTTATTTGTGTTGTATTCCCTTTTTCTCCCAAGGTAGACCCACTTTAACTCACTTGGGTTTACTCAAATTTCTGAGGCCTTGTCCACACATGCACAGGTATTTTATTTTTTAAATGTAGATATTTCTATGCGTTTTGGCTTCTAACCCACACGCAAACAGCGTTTTATGCCACTGAAAATGGACCTTTTGTTGAATTCCTCCCAGGGTGAAGATTTTCAAATAGTTGAATGAAGCTTCCTTTCCCTTCCTATCTGCTCGCTCAGATTTCACTTTATCTGTAGCCCATGGCTGAGCTAAATATATTGGTAGCGCTGACTAGCACTTGGATTCAATCAAGGAAAGAGTGTAGGAAAATGAGGTTTTATTCAACTATACAGATGGAGCCGTCAACGTCGCCATTTATGAGAGACTCTTGTGTTTTTTCAGGCTTCTGATAGGCCAGTGTAGCTTTACGGTTAAGGTATAAAATATAAAAAGATCACGCGATTGCCTCCTTATTAGCTAGAATTGCATGAATTCATTTTCGAATTTACTCAATTTAGCATTTCCCACCTGCATAATGCTACTTCTTCCTCTTGTATGCCACAGCCTTATGGGGCCGTTGCATCATGACTAAGCAGAAAGCAGGAGTTATGCCACTTAGGAACCAAGAAAATACAGAAATCTATAAAAAAGGAACAAAGTGGAATTAGGGGTTTGAGTGCAGAAATATCCAATTGTAACTGGTAACTGGATAAAAGTACTCTATAGGTGATGTTCACATATGGTGGCGTCACTCTGGTGTGTTGGTAAGAACATCTTTGAAGTTAAAATGCTATTATGGGTTTATTTTGGATGGATACTGTGCTGTGTAGCACTGTAATGCACAGGGCTTAAATTCAGGCTTTGCAATTTCGTGGTCTGAAGGAAAGAGGGAAAAAAAAGTTGTGCATTTTGTGACATGGTGCAGGGGAGTAAGAAAGATCTAGCAGATTGACTACACCACTTGGGAATTTCACCCCGAGGAAGTTTAACCACCTTACTCTCAATAACATCCCACAGGTTTAAACCACTTAAAAGAGTAGACACGCAGTGCCATAGGACCTGGCAGTCTGTTAAGGACAGGCTGGAACAGGGCTGGGGTGTGCCATGGCTAAGGGCTGCAAAATTGGGGAGAAATCCTGACATTTTACACATTACACATGAAACAAAGCAAATACAACACACAGCATGCAACCTGACACCTGATTCTGGCCTTCAGCTCCAGTCCGGCAAAAGAGAAAGAAAGAATGGAAAAGGGGGAAAAAAACAAGCCAAACACAAACAACGAAATCCCCAGTCAGAGAGAAGCTCATGCATACACTAATGATGAAAGGCCTAAATGAGGATCGGACCCATCTCCCAAAGGAAGGCAGAGCTATCCTGAGCAGAAATTACAAGAAATGATACACTCGGTATTGCCTGAGAACAAGTCACAAATAAAAACAAAACAAAAAACGGATCACAGAGAATTTCAGCATGTCAAGAAGTTAGTCCAGGCTAAAATCCGCAACCACACCTGGGAGCTCAATTCCTAATGAGCCATCTATGCTTAAAATGTCTGGATAAACCGCACTGTAGACAAACAGGGAGACTTTACACCAAACCATGAAACAGCACCAACATGGAAGCCAGGTGGGAAGAGGTAGGGAAACATCTGTCTAGGGGAAGTCACCTGCCCATACACATAACATCAAGAGTCCAGGACAGAGGGATTTAAATATGCAGGCAAAGAGGGAGAAAATCCATGCATAAATAACAGCTAGACTTGAATATGCTTGAATTAGCCATAATATACATGCATTTGCCTCTGCACATGGCTTAATGCTAACACCAACGAAGCTATTACCATGGAACATGTTCATCCAACATTTGAAAACAACTTATAGTTCATTTTTGAAAGTTTTCATTTATCCTTTAGGAAGTTAAGATTCAAAGCAGTATTCACTGCTAGGGTTGATAATCAGGTGAACTTCCAAGCAACTGAACTACTCATGAAAATCAAGATGTGCATTAGACATTCAGAGAACATCTATCCTGATGGACTATCTATCTTCTTGCACTGCTCCCTATTTAAAGATTTTAGCACTTAGAACTCTCCTCTGGTTCTCACACCATCCTGAGTTTTCCTCAAATTGTAAGTCATTTTAGACAAAAGCATCTGCCAAATGAACATAATGTAACGTAATGAGACACAGTTCTGAGTGCAAGTCTGCTGCAGAGATAAAGACCAATAGGTTTTTTGACCAAAACAATTTTAAACCATGCTCTCTTTGTTTTCAGAGATCATTTAAATAATCAAGAAGAAGGAGAAGACATATTTTTGGCATAAACACCAGATTCATAATCAAAACCTTTGTTAATGCCTTCCATCTACTGGTCTTTGTACGAAGCACCTGCAGTACGGCTGTTTATAGCACTGAAATATTCAGAGTTGTTGGTGGGCATTGATATTCCACAGCATGGAGGAGCTTTGGCACATGTATTGAATACTATTAGATTCAAGTACACCTCTTGCCAATAACAGGTGGCAGCCAATCCAAGCGTGCCAATGACAGGTGGCAGCCAATCACAATTTGCCAAAGGATCTGGCCTGCCCAGTCAAATTGTTTCTGCTAGAGACAGGTAGAAAAAATATGGCTGTATGCTTCTATAAACTCTGTTTTTTGGTATAGATTATCTTCTGGATTGCATGAGCCCGAGGTTTGGTGGTTGTTTATTTCAGCTATTTTTTTTTTCTCTTTTTCTATATCTATCCATTGTTCTGTAACACTTCACTTCACAAGGCCCATATTTATAAGGCTTCATAACATGTAAACTGACATACACTTCTATAAAATAAGGTTTATTTGTTCAAGTGCCAGTTGTAGTCAACCCTGCTGTAGTAAATTAATGACAGTTTACATAAGAAAATGTTGTAACACTTAATCCATGTTTATGTTGGTTCGTGTCAGGTGTTTTGAATGTTTTCATGTATGTATTGTGAAGCCTTTTAATGTTGGCCTTCAGTGAAGTGTTACCTTGTTGTTTTTCCTTTGCTTGTGTATCTCAACATCTCCAACATTAATAATCCATCAGTCTCTAGTTGTATCTTTCTCCATTCATGTCTGTTTCATTTCCCTTTAGTGCCTGACCTCAGATTCACACAACACTCTGTGAATACAGCAACAAAGCCAATTGCCTACTGGCCCTACAACTGAAACATCAGTTTGTGACACATTCCTCAGATCTATGAACAATCAAACACATTTCTAATGTGTCCCCTCTTTTATATATGAATTATTCTTAAAACACTTAGTGCCATGACTACTAGATATGATTAAGCATTGCTTCCCCATGGTAACTCCGCCTTTGTTAAAAAGGATCTTGGCCAAAAATTAAATAAAAGCAAAGTAGGCCTACAAGATGGACCTAATTACCACATCATTAGCCCACACAGACTAATGAATTAACTAAAAAGGAATGTTCTGCCAGGGCTTCTGTTCCTTCTGCAGACTCTTCTTCTCTTCCTGGCAGACTCATTCTTCAAGCAACTCAATAAAATTATTCTCCTATTCTTGTGGCCGGGCAATGTGGTGAGAATTAGAACACTCTGCAGGCAGCAAGATGGGCTGGTGGACTGGGCCTGCCTAATTTTATGTTTTGCTTTTGGGCTGCAAACATCCAATAAATAGTCGCTTGGCCCTATAAGGAGAGCTGGTCTGGTGTAAAACGGATGCCCTCTCCTGCCATACATCCTCTCTTGCAGTTTTAAAAGAAGGACACAGTTCACAAATATTTCAAATTATACAGTTTCTGTCTCTTTGGCCCTTGGTGCAATAACCATCTAGTTTTTGAGCTTCGAAACTCAGGAACGGCTAAAGTATCAGATCATTCAGAAACCTCTTTTTGGATAGCACCTTTGTTGACACTGAAAGCCTGACCAGTAAATATAACCCACCTCAAAATAACTTGTCTGTTATCTCCAGGTTCACAGGTTTGTTAAGGATCACTGCACTGCATTTCCTCATTTTTCCCCCTGTGGATTCATCAACTATTTTAGACACACCGAGAAACCTGACTACATTCTTAGATCTGACTCTTTCCGCTTGCCTGAATTAAGCACAAGTGGGAGGCCGAACTGGGTGTTCAATTTCAGACACATGGTGGGAAAAAGCCAAATTGCAGGTTAAGTTTTCCTCCTCTTGTCTTAATCTTATATAATTTAAAGTGCTCCCTAGAATGCAAAACTAAACCAGGAAAATACATTCCTGGCACCAGTGTGACTTGCATGTGCTTCTATCCCTTCTAATCTAGCCAATAGCTTCTGGTCATGTTCAAAATTAATAGGATTTTAGAAAAAAAAAAATGTTCAAAATCATGTCAGAGGTTGTACTTGCATTTATTTCTCCATGCCCACTCAGTGCTGTTTTTGGAGTACCCCTGAACTACCCTGAGTTCATTAAATGAAATTAAATGTCCTGTCCTTTGCCTCTCTCGTCGCCTGTGGACACATCTTCCTGTGCTGGAAATCAGCAGCATGCTCTCAGTAGACTGATGGCAGCCATCCCTTAAACTGGAAAAAATCTAATTCTCTCTTAGAGGGTCGGTCAAGAGATTTAACAGTATATGTCAGCCTATCCTCTCGTACTGTGATACAGTGTCTACGGTTTCCATGGAAATGGAAATGCATTTTCCCATCAATTTGTATTCAGCTGTACTAAATGACAATTTACCTTGTCGGTGTATTGGCTGATTTGTTAAAACCAATAAAGTATCCACCAATCGATTAATCAATCACTTTCTTGATGTCTGGCAGGCAACATTTAACTAATTATGAGGGATTTCGTTCCACTTTCCTGCTGAGTTGCCCTGAAGCAAGAAAAACACAGCTATATGAGGTGATGTGGCCAGTTTACATCCTTAAACATAGTCTTTCAGCTTTCCAGATATGGACTGACTGTAATCCTGAAATAAAGGTAAAAGGTTATTTTTAACAAGAAAAAAAGTTCCATTCAAAGGAATTAAATAGCAAATAACAAGAAACAACTTCTTAGGCTATCCTGCTGAAATATGTTTTCATTAGAACAAAGTCTCCCTAATGCTCATAACCAGGGGTTAAACCTCTATGGCATGCATTTTTATTTTAGGTTTTTGGGAGCTTGAGGGTCCTTGATGATATATCAATCATAAAATGTGTCCCACCCAAGACCCCCTAACAGATTTTGGTTTGTTGCCTCAGGACAACAAAATGCTACAGGGGTATTAAAATGTCAAGGTATTTTATATGGAATGAGGAACAAACAAGCATTAAATAAATTTTTATTGCAACAACAACAAACACTTAGTGTTTGTTATATTACCACAAACATCAGTTACAATTATTTTATCAATCAGTGGGTTAGAGATTAGCTGCGAAAAGTGTGTTTGTGTAAACAAACACACACACACATATATACACAGTATTTATATACAGTACTGTGCAAAATTCTTAGGTACCTGAGAAAATTATACTTAAAAGCTGTTTGCTACTGGGCAGTAGTGTTAAGTTAGTGTTAAAACCCAAATTTTACAATAAATACAAATAACATTAATACAGTAAACCATAGTTTCTTGTATGGCAAAGTGTTTGCTTGACCATT
>JBBPDB010009698.1:0-13091 GCA_037974465.1 Brachypetersius altus | reverse complement strand
TGGAGGCGTTACTTACTTACACACACACACACACACACACACACACACACACACACACACACACACACACACACACACACTCTGCAATAGTTCAGAAAAGAATAGACACCTGTGCATTTTATACACACACACAATCACACTCACGCACACACATTGCTGCAACTGTACTAACAGTGAACAGAGAAAAAGGGAAAAGCAGTCTCGTATTTGTTTCAGTGGATGTATATATTTATATTCAGCAGCTCTTTAATGACTCTCACGTTTCTCTACAGGCTGCTGTCAAAGCCGTGGTGGCCTCGTCTCGGCTGGGCAGTGCTGGGGGCCACGCCAGCGCCGACGCCAGCAAGACCAGCTGCACCCAGTCCTCCATCCAGCAGGGGGAGAAAGAGGAGCAGCCTGAGAAAACGCTGCCTCAGTTCCACAACCAAGACTCAGAGGCACTGTAGTGTCACACTAGAGCAGAAATGTCACTGAAAAGAGAACCTTGCCTTCCACAGTGGGATAATCTGGTCCTCCTCGTTAAAGGACTGACGGGATGGGCTTTATTCCTGGCTCACCTTGGTTTCGGGCAAAAAAATAAACTTAATTAAAACTAATTTTAAAATGTTTATCATGCATGTGGACGCTGGTGAAACGAGAGCATTTTCGTAGCTCAACTCCGAGGCGTAACTAGGATCTAATGCAAAAAAAAAACAACCTTAGGGTGCCCAGTTACCATGCACCCCCCCCCAAGCCTGAATGCGTTTTGTCTAATGTAGTTGTGCCACTGAGTGAACTGAATGCTTTTTTGAACATATCTTAGGTGATTTTATTACTATCCACATGATTATTATGACCTACTAACCCATCAAATGACTAATTTTAGGTAGAACTTCTTTTAGGACATATTTAGTTCGTAACACTAAGCTGAGATGTTACTAAAGCATTTTTAAATGGATTAGGTATATGCAATAAACAGCATGCCCTGTTTGGGATACTAATATTAACAATTTTTAATTGATCTCTCGACTGAACCTCTATGGGAGCTTCAAAGCAGAATGCCTTATTATTAAGCAAGTTTTTACTCTTTATTAGACAGAGGTATTTTGTATCGTAAGAAGTAGATTAGATGGTGTGATCTACATTGGAATGGTAGAGTAGTATCAACGGGACGCAGGGCGAGGTTTGTTTTGTATGAGATGAGGATTTTGTGGTGATTTTTTTTTTGTGTGTGTACTTTTGTATCAAACAACATGTCTATGTTGGCAAAAGACAACAACAAACAAACAAAAAATCTGCTTCTTATGCACAAATTCATAATCCTGTCCCCAGTGCCAAAAACAATTGTTTTTATATTGCAGAATATTCCTATTCAGTGTCCAGTTTCTGCCAAAAAGATTTTTCTTTTGTGTTTAAAGACATTTGGCTAAAGAACCTGTTACAGTTCCCGAAACCTAACACAACGCTCCCAGTCCAAAAACAGAAAAGTTTCAAGATGTGTGAATGTAATGTACTCTTTACGCATGCTTTTCATGTAAAGTATCAGGGAATGAATGCAAGAAATGTACCTTGGATTTCCTGTAACAGGGTTGCTCTGCATGTAGGAATGTTTAACCTGACTGCTGCAATTGTATTTTTAAAAAACATTTTACTGATATGAAGTGTATTCTGTATTAAACAGTATATTAGAGGCTATTTGAGGGCCACGTTGTACAAGACACAAAGGTGTCAAACTTTCTTTATCTGCCTGTTTCAATGTCAAACGGAGGCATTGTCATACTTAACATTAGCTGCAGAAATAAATGCAAATAAATCCAAAATACTTATGTGTGGATCCTGTAGATGGTCATTCACTCTGGAAAGCCAACTTCTCTCCTTGTTGATGATGGCCGATGACCACTCATCAGTGCTTTGTATTGTGATGCTTTAGCATGCAGGCATCAAAAAGCATCCCATTGTTTTTTGCGCCCATGATATTCACATTGCAAGATCCGCGAAAAGATTATTTGTGACCTGATCTGGCAAAATGACTCACAGTGACCCAAAATTCAAAATTGAGGTTTTGGGATCATTAAAAAGATGAGAAAATAAGCTTTAAAATGATATCTTGGTCAAAGCTTAAACGGTTGTCAAGTTACAATTGTTTGGATTATGGTCTCGCAGCACCATTTTCCAACTGAAAAAACGAGAAAATCGCATTTAAAGTTTTTTGTTGATATCTTTAAGAATCCATAGCATCCAAAGAGATGCACCCAGTATTCAACAACAACATTTTACTACAGGCATTTAGACACTTAGAGAAATATATTAAATCAGACTGAAGCTTCAATTATTTCAAAATATTTATTTAATACTTATCAAATAATTCATATTTTTGTAAGATTTGAGAGCTGCATCTCAACTTAAATAGCCATTTAAGTATATCGAAAAATCGATATTTTTTATGTTTTTCAACTTAATCGGACCGCATCTAAATAAATAAAATGCAGACTTCCGACTTATTACGGCAGATAATCCAGAACCTGCGCTTGAGAGTGCAAGGGCAAGTCAAACTGGAGAAAGTGGGAGTGCTGAGAATGGTGATGAAGAAGAAGAGGCGAAAATCATGGTGGGTGTTGAGTTTGTTGATGTCAGACACATGTTATGTGAAGATTGGAATATCAGCTGATAAAATCCTCAAAGATTATTGCAAACTCCAGGTCCAGTTTGATGGATGAAACAGTCACGCATGCACACACTCGGCTCCTAACGTCACCATTTTAATTGCTGCAGTTGTAAAATAATGGAAGACTGTGGTTTAACATTTCCAAGGTATAATAAATGATCTGGATGTATTACATTTTCTCTAAACATATTTTTGTTTGGAATTTTGAATCCAGTGTGGTTAATAGTGTATAAAACAATTGTGAGCTGCACATTTCACACAGACACACTGTGTCCCACCATGACAGAGTTAAGAGCACAGTAGTCAGATCCTGGGCTGGAGTCCTTTTTTCTGGCCTTCAGAGCACTTAATGCTGTCGCTAGTGAGGCATACTTGGCTGGGATACAGGAAGCTGCGTGTGTTGGGGCTCTCAACAGAAATGGAGTAGAGAGGGATAGACCAGGAGGACATGTTGACTGACGTAAGGTGAGTCAGAGCGCCAGTCGACCAAGGGGTTATGAAGACAGAGCCAGAGAAGACCTAAGACTAAGTTCTGCCAAGATGAGGGAGGACTAGAAACAGTGGTTTTTGGGGTGAAAGAAGAGGTCGTGATAACTAAAGGGGTGATTTGGGTACGGCAGGTGAACTAACTGACTGTTCGTAGAACAGGATGCAGTGATTGTGCCAACATGGTGGGAATAAAGTAGTTAGCTGAGCCAGGAAGAAACAAAACAAGAAACAAAACACAAATCAGAACAAACATTAACGGCAATTAGAAACTAAATATTTTAATAAAACAGAAAGGTCCATACTTTTGGAGCATTCACATCTCCAAAGTGGACTAGAAAGGAGCCAAGAAAGAGCAGACAAGGTGCTTTTAGGGTAGGGAGGCACAGGCCAGGAGGTCTTCAGAAATGCAGTGCAGAGTCATCGCTCTTGTAGGTGGCGGGTCAAGAAAATAGCCAGTGCGACAATGTCATCCAGTGGAAGGGGAGCATCCTGACTTGGAAGGCCACCAGAGGACACCAGGCTCATTCAAACCAATCTCTGCTGACAGGAGATGCTATGGATAGCATAGTCAGCAGTGAAGGAGGAACCCACACATCTGGGCATAGCCCAGTCAAAACTACTGCATCCCAGTCCATGTATTTAAATACAATGTAATTAAAGTGTCTGAATTTAAATACAATGTCATTAAAGTCTATGTATTTGAATACAATCAGAATCAGAACTTTATTGAACCGGGAGGAAATTATTTATGTGGTGACTGCAAAAAGAAACAGAGATAAAAAACAGTATAAAAAATAAAATTCTGAAGAAAAAAAAATATATGAAAGTACACTATGCTATTTACAGAAATGCTAGGTATAAATACTGTGAATAAGCACAATGTCATTAAAGTCCATGTATTCGAATACAATGTCATTGAAGTCTATGTATTTAAATGCAATGTCATTCATGCATTTGAATACAATGCCATTAAAGCCTATATATTTGAATACAATGTCACTAAAGTTTGTGTCTTTGAATACAATGTCACTAAAGTATGTGTCTTTGAATACAATGTCACTAAAGTTTGTGTCTTTGAATACAATGTCACTAAAGTTTGTGTCTTTGAATACCATGTCACTAAAGTTTGTGTCTTTGAATACCATGTCACTAAAGTTTGTGTCTTTGAATACCATGTCATTAAAGTCTACGCATTTAAATAAAATGCCGTTAAAGTCTGTATTTAAATACAACCCCGTTAAAGCCCCTGTTTTGTGTAATGGTCATCCGTCCCAATACTTTTGTTCACTTTGTGTCATTTGAAATTTACCGCACCTCACCCGTGACTGAAGAAGAGCGTGGCGCGGCGGCGCGCCCCCTGCCGGCGGCAGTGCGTGTCGGGGAGGGGAGGAAGAGCCGGATCCATCTTCAGGAGGACAACAGGAGGGAGCGCGTCCTTCTCTAGGCTCTCTGCTCGGCTTCAGCGGCTCTTCTCCGTCTCATCCGCGCCCGGGAGCCCGAGGAGGGGGCTGTGGCAGTGTGTGGAGGATGTCCCGACATGAAGGTACGTGGTTAGACGGTGGATCGCTGCATGGTTGGAGCTCTCCGGCCATGTTTTGGTAGTGAGGCTCTGGAGAGGCTCATGATGGCTGCCGCCATGAATTTAGCACCTTTTTTTTATAAATCGCCTTTATTCGCCGCGTTTTTGACCATTTTCGTAAGGAAACGTCACAAAATTCGCTTAGAAAGCAGCTAGGAGTCTTTCTGGTTTCTCCGTGGTCGTCTTTTGGCCGCATTTTGCGTGTATTTGAGCCGGGATGGGGTTAGCAGGCTAGCGCCCGGGCCGGGGCCTGCAGCCCCAGAGGGCGAATGGAGCTCCGCTACGGACCCGCGGGGAATTTTTAGCTCCTCCGAGCTCCAGGCTGCTGGAGAGGTGACTGCACTGTCATCACAAGGTGGCCAATAATAGTTCAAGGCCTTCTAGGCCTGCTTTTGCATTAGCCCGATGCTAAAACGGACGAATACTCTCCAGCCAGGATGATCCAGCAAGTCTGAATCTGACCCACTTAGATTAAGGCAGGACACTGGTCTTACTGGTGGGATAAACTGGTAAACAGAGCCGGCAGATCGGGCTCTTCTTGGTCCGGAGGTTGGTCATGAGGCACAGACGCTTCAGGACCTTCAGGAGCTCCAGAACTGAATGACTTGCAGGTCTGGGATTCAGCATTAGGCCTGTCAGTAAGACACCTTATCAAGAACCACTGGTTCTTTAGCAGGGGAACCTTTAATGCAGAACTCTTGTAAGATAAGATAAGAACTTTATTTATCCCGATGGTTATTCTTTGGTCATTAGCATGCTCGGTGTAACCGAAGAATAAAACAAGGCAATATAGAAAAAATGGAACATTATTGTAACAAAATAAACTGTAACACTGACATTGCTGTGTAAGATCAGTAGTGCAGAATGGTTTGTTGAGGTATATTGTCAAGTCCCTGTTTCAGATCTCAGACATATATCCTATATCTGTAAAGTGGCAAACTGAATGGGATGAATGGTTTAAAAACAAATTGCATGAAATTAACCCGCGTGCTAATAAGAGACTGTGGTTTTTTTTTTTCCCAAACTAGACACATTTAAATTGTCTTTTGGTCATTCTAGGCTTCCAAATGTTTTTTTAGTAAAAAGTGAAGAACCCCATTATGTCGGTGTTGTAATACGACCCTGTCAGTGAAACACATTTTACTTTGTTGTGCTGCTCTGAGTTACACGAGGCAATGATTTTACCTCCAGAGTCGCCTGGACGATGTCTTTAATAAGGGACCGCCACATAAAGTTTTGGAATGTTTATCTAATATTGATTCAAAAATCATATTTAGATTTATTTAATTGTTTTAGTCCGTTTTAAAATAACTTATTTAGTTTAGTATAACTTTCCCATGACTACCATTGTTGGTTATATGGCATTAAACTTTAATCTACTTCTGCTACAAGTTCTCTAGGGTCTACAGAGCAAACCTTTTATCCTGTTTACTTCAGTATTAACCTCAGTCCACTCATATAAGCAACGAGTTGGACGGCTGGAGGCCTGGTGGTTAGAGAGCTGCCCCTGTGATCAGAAGGTTATGGTTTCGAATCCCAGGACTGCTAGTGGGTAAATGGGGTAAAAGCTTGTTGTGTCTGAGGTGTGTTCACGGACGTCTTTTTAAAAGTTAAAGGACAGAATTCATCTTGCTGGCTAGGTCCTAACCTGGTTAGCCTCCCTAAATACACAACCAGTCAGCAGTTTTTACCCACACTTCGATTTTCTCGCTTAATATTTACTGATATACACTCTGGGTTAAAATACACTCAAAATATACACAGCAGTTTTGCCATTTGAGTCTTTATTAGTCAGAAAATGTCATCACTATTATTCATCACATATTATTCATCACTACCGACCAACAAAATAATGAGTTAAGTGAGGTGAGAGTTAAAGGGCATTTAAAGTTAAAGGACTGTCTAGAATTTGTCTCTGCTTCACATTTGATCATAAACGCCGAGTTTTCTAGGGTGTACACAGCAAACCTTTGATCCTTTTTGCTACTTTAGTAACCGTATTTCTCTCACATAAGCAACAATTTTAAAGTTAAGAGGCAGAATTCATGTCGCTGGCTGGATCCTGCCTGTTTAGCTTCCCTTTCACGACCAGTATATGACCAGTATATGACCCTTTCATGACCCAGTCAAACGTTTTTAAACACACTTTTCTCACTTAATATTTACTGAAATACACTCAGTTTGCTAAATAATGCTGAAGTAGTTTCACCACTTGAGTCTTTATTAGTCAGAAAATGTCATTTTTTTATTCCTCACTACTGACTTCCACAAAAAGCCCCCAAATATAATAATAATGGGGATCTCCAGGCAGGTTTTAGATATTTAAGGAGCTATTAACTGCTGAAACCGTAACAAGTATATTTAAAGTTAAAGGACAGTCTAGAATTTTACTCTGTATCACCAGCAACCAGTTAATAGGAGTCAGACATGCAATATTACAGATTCTCTCCTCTTAGAATGGAAACTGGCTTTATTTCACACATTTTCATTAACAGCTGTTCAACCAACACATTTCCAGTCTTTAACAGGAATAAGAAAGTTCAGTTAATTAAATAAATGGATAAGTGGGGGAAAAACAAACCTGTGGTGTTCAAAAACTTTTGAGGTCTGAGGCAGCCTAGAGGGTTGTTTAAGCTGAAAAGTTAAAAACAAAAGAGCTAGGCACATAATTGGTGATGCATAAAGGCATAACTCGTACTCTTATGCTAAGGCTAATTTCCTTAACGTAATATAGAATAGCTAGCACAATATATTGCAAATCATCCGTCATCGCGATATCAACATGCTCAATATACATATCGCGAAAGACGGACTGAATTGCAATAAATGGTGTTTTTCCAAAGCTCTTCACCCCAGGGCCACAGAGAAGAGGGCCTTTTTCAACAATGTTCAATGGTGCAAATGTTTTATGTGAGGCATTAAATTCTGTTTAAGTAAATTCTTGAAACAAAAAAAATGTTGCAATTGAAATATTGCATTTCATTTCTTTTCTGCGTGGACTAGTCAGCAGAGTCTGGAGTCTGTTACCAGCAAATCCAAAGCCGAAAAACATGAACACTATAAAGGCTAAGTTTTAATTTACATATCGCATGTGATGTCACCATCGCAACACTCAACATCATTATCGCATGTTTTCCTAATATCATGCAGCCTTAATGGCTAGTGAGCCTTAATGATGGACATTGAACCTCTTTCCCAAAATTGTCGAGGTTTTAGAGAGAGACGTTGCTATGAAACGTGCTACATTTCTGTTTATGATGTCAGACTTTAGTAGTGTCAACTTTTTAATAGTAATTAGTGCATATTTTTTTGGCCTTTGTCTCTCGTAAGCATTAAAGAATCTGGTTAATTTTCGTGTCATATTATTGTTATAGCACCAAACTTTTCAGTACAAATATTTCGTTTTCTTTAGACCTCCAGCTGTGTTTCTGGCTGAATATGTTTATAGGACTTTGAAGTGAAAGCGAATTTGCTGAAAGTGAAAGTGATGAGTAATTCCTCCACTTGGTTTCAGATGGAAATAAGCATGTGAACATTCAAAGTAGTTACCAGAGCATCTGAAATCTGAAGTCGCTTGTCCGAATGTGGCAACAAAGTGGACGGGCCAGTACAAACGTAGAAGTCAAGTTTATTTATAAAGCACATTATCGTACACATTCAGTGTTCTTTACAGGAATAGAATGCTGTAGAATACAATCTTCAGTAAAAGAAGATTGAAAGTGCGTTAGAAGTGTGTTATTTAAAAGAAGGTGAATAGTGCAGCTTTTTAAAGCTCAAGTCGGTGCTGATCTGATTCTGAGGGGCAGTCGGTTGAACAGCATAGTGGATAAACACCATTTCAACAGGTTTGGTTTCAGATCTTTTCTGCACTAGCTGAGCAGCTCCTGCAGATCTAAGAGACCCACCAGGATCATAAACATTTTAGAGATGGATTTAGGGCCCAAACAAGTGAGTGACTTGTACACGATGACAAACTTTTAAAATCAATTTTAAAGTACTGAGCTGGGAACCAGTGAGAACTGATGTGCTCTCCCTTCATGGTCTTGGTTAGACCTCTGGCAGCATTTTTGAAGCATTCTAGTTACAAATGCTATAAATTAATCTAAGAATCCTAGTGTGCCTTGTTGGTGTACTCTGAACTACTGGTCTGAGATCAGTTTTTGCTTTTTTCCTCCTTGAAATGACTTCCTCCTTGAAATTTGTGTAGGAGGAGCTAGTCTGAGATTATGGTAAAGTTACTTTTGTGAAGTTCTGCCAAAGTTTGATCCAGTTGCTTTTGGTCTTTTCAGGTTAAGACATTCTTTCAGACTCTTAGTAAACAGCAGGATTTTCTTTAATGTGTTTCCAAATTGGGTAGCATTAGGCTTAATTTACGTAGCAGTATTCTCAATTTACTTAAAGGGTGATTGCATGTGTTGAATATCCAGAATGAGCTGTAAAAAATGTTTGACTGTAAATATTCATGTTACTTATAGCAATTTAAAGCCTACAGGTGGCTTTTTTCATTATGAATGAAATATTGTTTTGTAATAATAAATGACCTTTCTTGAAATTTTAACACTTCAGAATGGTTCTTCAGTTCAGCATCGGCAGTGACCCCTCTGGTTCAGCTCTGCAGTAAACATGCATTGCGTAGTATAGTACAAGAGTATAGAACCACAGCGTGATATGAACCAGTCAACCAGTGACGTGATCTCCTCACAATCTTGTGAGATGGATTCCTTGAGAAAATGTGAAGTTATTGTGTGGTTGCGATAAAACGACTGTTTGGAGACTTTTAATGAATTTTAATTAAATCACAACAAACAGCGAAGCATGTCTTTTTATATAGACACTGTTGGTGTTGGACAGGGGTCAGCATGGGCACTCTGACTGGTTTGCAGCCATACAGCCCCATACACTGCAATCTGCAATGCACTGTTTGTTCTGACACCTTTATGTTAAAGCCAGGATGAACTTTTCTAGCTGTTTGGATTGGTGGAATTTGGTTCAAAAGCTGTTTGGCTTCGATCCCTGTGCCCATCAATGAGATCTGGATGCCTATTACCCTGTTTCCGGTTCACTGTTTGTCCTTCCTTGGCAGGTTTTAGTGTCACAATGCGCAAATTGTCAACAATTATACAATACTCTGAAAAATTGATATTTGATGCTAAGTTGGATACCAAAAACCCTACAGGTAGTTGGGTAGTAATTTGGCTGGCTTGTAAAATGGCTTAGATGTTACGTTCCGTTATATTCTGTAAATTAGCGCCTAAAAGTAAAAGAAATAAGTGGCACATAGAACTTTTTTTTCTAGTCCAGCAAGGATAGTTGTTTGCCACTAAGCTAGCTTAAAAGTTAGTGTTTAAATGATGATGTACAGGGGTCTGTTTCTCAACAAAATTAATGTGACTTATTAACAATTTACATATTCAGCATTTGACACTGTTATCCATCCACTTAAAAGGGGCAGTCTTGCGGTCGTTAGTCACAGGGGCAGTTTTGCAGTCTTGAATTACAAGGATAGTTCCCCTGGAGCAACTGAGAGTTTAGTGTCTTGCTCAAGGACACAGTGGTAGAAGGTGGGGGGGTTTGAACCTATAACTTTGTGGTCATCAGGTTCACAGGCAGTTGTTCCGCCCAATAGGATGCTATCAAAATTTGTGAGTGTCGTACTGTTTAAGAATGTTTAGTGCCGATTATTTTTGTTACACTGGCACATACTAATGTATGGGTATTCATATTGTACCTTGTACATTATTGTATGTTCAGTTGTGTCTTTACATTTTGTTTTCTACTGTTGTGCTTGAGAGACACCATTGGCTAGAATCAAATTCCTTGATTGTGCTCCCTCACCAATAAACACGATTCTAACTTGGTATTTTGGAGATGCTCTGCATTAGGGCATTAATGATTCCAGATTTTTTTTCAAGTCGACTAGTCGTTTCATGACATCACACACACAGCGGAGGAACACAGGCGTCCAACACTTCGCAACTTTTATTAAAGTTCTCTAACATTAACAGTCAACAAGAAAATTAAACACTGATGCCTTGAATTTTCTGGTAAATTTAAGAGTACAACTGTGAGTGGGAACAGTTTAACAGCATTAGCCATGTTAGCTAGCGGAGCCGTTTCAGATGCAGTGCGCCGGTTCTGTTACTGTACTTTAACACAGACTTGCAGGTTCTGCAGGTCTCCGTGCTGTTTGTGTGTCTAGTGTGAAGGATCTCCACACATGTGATGTGTCTTGTCTTCTCTGCTGCATGTCTCTTGTCTTGTTGTGGTCTTGATCCCCCTTGTGCCAACAGCACCGTCCCTTTTATGAAGGGACTATAATTAGGGATGCACCGATTGATCTGCCAGTGATCAGAAACGGCAGATTTTTGGCCTGATTGGTGATCGGCCGATCACTCTCACGTATTGCCGATTTCAAGCCAGTCTTTTTTGGGGGGGGTTTATTTATGTTTATTTATTACATTTTATTTATTTACATTTATAAAGAAATTTTATGGAAAAAAATTATATTAAAAAAAAAATTATATTAAAGAAAATTAGATTTTTGTTTGTGTTTGCTGTAGGGTTGCCACTATCATATGTCACTATTATAAAAGAAACCAGTAAACAGGGAAAGTAACTACCACATTAGTAATTTTCTGTTATCTGGGGGGAAAAAATCGTTATCGGAAAAATCGATATCGGCCGATCGCACTTCCAAAAAAATCGGTAATCAGAATCGGCCAAGAAAATTGCAATCGGTGCATCCCTAACTATAATAACGGGTTAAACCAAGACACGCATCAGCATAAGGCAATCAGAGGCAGAGATTGCATTGTGTACACAAGCGAGGGCAGAGAAAGAGGAAAAACACACTCAACTAGTCGACTTCTCTCAGGGGTCGTCGACTCGTGCCTCTGTAGTCGACTTTTGTGTTAATGCCCTACTCCATCACTTGTTAGTTATTCGTTCAAGCTCAAGGTTATTTATATAGCACATTAACATACACACCATCAGTCCATGTGCTTTGTTAGTACATGTTCTACTGTTCGTAATTACACTGGGTCTGTTTTTATTTGAGGCTCACTGGTATAAAGGTGAAGAGTTCCATCTAGTATATTGCCAAATACACTTGATTTAAAAAAAAAAAAGGTTTTGCATGCACTCAGTAGCATTTGCATATCAGAAATTGCATTATTGCATCAGTATGCTTTGTAGCAGATGCTGTAATGTGCCAGTATCGTCCTACTAATGTACTAAAGGATACTAATCCTTAACACTAGTTATTAGTGATGAGCCGGCCGACCCGTGACCTGTGGGCAGTATTAGGGCAGACATTGTGGGTTCGGGTGGGCCGGTCGAGAAGTTACACATTTCATTATTGATCAAAACGTGTTGTAAACGGGGTTCGAATAACCACGAGGATCTCATCGTTCCAGTCACAATCAGGAGGCCTTGAAAAGTCATGATTTCCCTCTCCTCGATGCTTTGCTTTCCTGCAACCAGCGCATCGAGTGAGCGAGTGTTCAGTTCAGCAGGTTGTGTGCTGGAAGCACGTTGAAATCAGGTCGGGTTTTGGATCATTATCGACGTGTATTTTTGTGGGTTGAGGAGGGCTGTTTGCATCTCCTGACAGCCTGGTTTGGGGCGGGTGTTAAAAAAAAAAAAAAAAAAAGGCGACCTGCACAACACTACTAGTTATATTACAATATTAGGCTAAACCAGCAATGGAATCTCGGTTTTCTCAGCTGTTGCTGCTGCTGAAAGTCAAAAGAATGTCAGTTTAAACAGGGACTCAGTTCAGTTCTTCAGTGTTGCTAAAATACCTTGTAAGTAAATGGTATCCATTGCACCAGTAAACTTTATTGATGACCCTCTAATCTGTGTGTATTTGATACGCCCTGCGGTGGGTTGGCACCCCGCCCAGGGTGAGTCCCTGTCTCGCGCCTATAGACCCCGGAATAGACTCTGGGTACCCGTGATCCTAGTAAGAATTAAGCGGGTACAGAAAAAGAATGATTGAGGTTGACACCAAGTTACTGTTCTCTAAATAGTCATAAGCCAGGTCTTCTGGCTAGTAGGGGTGTTCAAATCAATCTCATAATCGATGCACCGTGATTCAGACGTGGGCGATTCTGCATCGATGCAGTGGCGGAACATAATCGATTATATCATAATGACATGGGTGATTTTCTGGTTAAAAAGTAGTAGCGGTAGTGACTGTGGCTGCATGATCTGAGCACAGCGGCACTCACAGACGGCACTCAACGCACGCACGCCAGCCGAGAATGGCAGAGGGAGACCGAGAAATAAAAACGCTCCAAAGATTTTAAAAGCTGATATCTGGACACATTTTGGATTTTATGAACAGATTGGGAAGCATGAACTGGACAAGTCGCATGC
>JBBPDB010009687.1:0-13091 GCA_037974465.1 Brachypetersius altus | reverse complement strand
CTTCATCACAAACACTGTACCTGCAGGAGACACTACACACAGATCTGAGATCAGCATGAAAAACACTACAGAACACAAAGAAACTGATCTCTGGTGATTTTGACCTTAGATAAGATAAACCTGTATTAGTCCCACAAGTGGGACGTTTGCTTGGTCGCGGCAGAAAGTGGACAATACAAAGTTAAGAGCAGCAAAATTGAGAAAAACCATAGAATAGAATAAAATACTATGTCACAGTGTAGTATAAAATAAAAATGTTTAAATATACAGTCTAAAAATGTACAGGAAAAACACAATATCAGTAATTCCTTCACAAAACACACTACAATCCAATCCAATACCAAGTAATACCAAGGCTAGTATCCCATGATACTAATGTGTCGTGTGTGCGTGTGTGTGTGTGTGTGTGTATATATATATATATATATATATACACACACACACTTATTTACAGACTTAGGAGGCACCCTACTTACACTAAACCTGTTCTACAGAAGGAACGTACACCATCATGCAATGATTGTTTTTTTTTATTATATTTTATATGATAAATAATTTTATACATTATATTAACACAAATATATATACTACATATAAAAAAACTCTATTTATACTATATTTGGTATTTATTTTGTTTTTTGTCATATTGTCAAAAAATATATATATTATATTAATATACATAATAATATTATTCTAATATTATATTAGTATTATATTATATAAAATATAATAATTGTAATATATCAAAGTGATAATTAATGTTTTTAATTTCATTTGGGAGTTCTTTCGAAGAACGCATCATTTATTTTAAATATTACTTAAAAAGTGCTTCACAGTTTCATGTCTGTTATCTTAATCCAGCACAGACTCATAGAGATCAAGTTTACATAATAATCGTGCTTGATGTTCTCTTTGCTAAGTTAAGTTAGCTGTAATATAGATCGATTAAAGGCCACAAAACAAACTTTTATCATCGCGATTCATGATCATCTGTCCTTAGACTGCACACACACAGTTTGTCCTGATGGCACAGACAAGAATTTATACACAGCCACAGTTATGAAGGACGGTTTGACGGCCTGGAACTCCTTCCAGAAGAGATTTGTACTCTCCTGTAAATGTAAGTGCTCTTGTCCTCACTCCTGTTTACTCCTTCTGTCTCTCTCCCACGGCTGTTTCTGGATTTCACCTTGAATTTGTGAAAAGGGACGCTTACGGCTTCACTCCTTTTCTGTCTGCTTTTTTAGTTTTAGTTCGATCAAAGGAAGTAATTAGATTAAATTACACACTACATCAAAAGAAGTAAAAAAAAAAAGTTCAAACATTATAATAGTTATAATTTTAGTACTAACATCAATGGCGAAGGAGGTGAAGCCAGTCTCAATAAAATATGAGGATTAAATTATTGTATATTACCTCACTGACTTTGAGCTACTGTCTCTTTTTAACAGTACTTTGTCTCCATCTAGTGGCTGCAAAAAATACAACAAGATAGGCTCTGACTGAAAAAAAGTCTTTCGGTTTAACGAATATGATGACATATTTAACAGTATATTTAACAGTATATGTTATATATTTAACAGTATATTTAACAGTATATGTTATATATTTTACAGTATATTTAACAGTATATTTAACAGTATATGTTATATTTTTAACAGTATATTTAACAGTATATGTTAAATTATATATATATATCCTAAAATATATATCCTAAAAATACCTATACAATTGCTATGAGAATATTATAAGAAATAAGAATATTATAAGAAATAAGAATATTATAAGAAATAAAAATATTATAAGATAGTGAAATTCCACCTACACTGATGCATCACTATGCGAAGTGATTTGATAAATGTGTGATTAACAAGCGATAATTTAATTAAAACCCTGCCTATACACACACACACACACACACACACACACAAACACACACACGCGTACACAGCTGCAGGCCAGTTTGAGACTTGAATGCTTCATTCATTCAACATCAGCCAGTGTCTGTCAGACACATCTGGATTCAGTATCATCTCATAATGAAGCAGAGTTTGTCTGACAGTTTGTGCACCACACACAAAGTGTAATGGACGTCCTCACATGTCTGCTGTAGTTTGACTGGCTAAAAGAAGCAAATGACCACTGCATTTTAAAACTGTAACCTCCCTTCCTTTAGATCCCACTAGGTGTATGCATTGTATTTACTGGGGTAACTTATGCGAATTATGTCCAGTTTGGTGTAGCAAAAAGATTTAATGTTGAATATTTTATTTCAAATAAGTTACTTCAAACTTTTTAAGACAGCTTCTTTAAATTAAAACAACAATTTTATTATTATATAATATATATTATACAACAAATGTCTTTGCAATGCAAAAATGCACACACTTATGTGGTTCTGTGTGGGTACTAGAACTGTCAAAGGTGCAAGTTTGACCATGATCCAATACCAAACATGTTGCAACCGCTCGTGTTAGCGACTGCGGGATCCTTTAATAGTTGAAAGACACCTAAATGAAGATGTGTCAGTGTTTCTGTGCTTTACACTGAGACACAGCAACAGAGGCCGCAATTGGGGTCTATTAGAGATGATTAATCTCTGACCAGAAATAGCTAATGGTGCACCATCAAGCCTGCTGCCACAGGGGATATTAAAACTCTTGTTAGATGCGGGTCTTATAAGATTAGAGCCATCAATTGGTCCATCCAAACAGAAAAAACACTCACAAATGCAAAATTTGTAGAAGCAGTAAATCATAATTGGACAAATCCAAATAACAGCCGAGATACAGACATTAATAAACATAATGGCACAATGCTCAGAGCAGTAGACGCTCTTAATGAACCAGAATCCAGTTTCCAAATAAACATATATTGTTCTTGAATTTGCTGACATTAAGCAAGCCTTTACAGCGAGTTATCCTTTCACTGGTCCTGTGCATTGTGGTAATTGTCACATTGTAAGAAAAAAACTGTGAAATAGGAGCCACTGCATCTGGTATGGAGTGCCAAGGCTCACAATGTACAACTCATTAAGTTCTAAGGCATTAAAAAGAGGCATTTTAAAAGACCAGACATGTTGTTGTTTGCACTGTTTGTTTGTATTCAGCCTCGTCAAGGGGAAGTCGAGTAGAATGTGACTTGGTTGTTATGCATTTTAAATTTTTTTTTCATGGCAAATATACCCTTTCACCTACTGTTTAGATGGTAAGAAGTGTTTTAATGCATGTTTCCTTTTTCATTTTTATTTATATTTTATTGTGTGGGAAACATGCAAACACCACACAACAAATAAAATAAAAATCAGGTGAAGTGGTGATCCTAAATGTTTCCTAGATGTTTCTGTGTGCCCATCCTGCGATGGACATTTGACCTGTTTTTGGAAGTTACATATTTAAGGCATTATTTTTGTCCCATTTTAATCACATTTTTTAACGTGAGTGTTAAATAGTTACATGTCCGCATAAATTGTGTTCATCGACTGTCCTAAATTTGAAATATTGTTTGTTAGTAATGGACAGGACATGTTACACTGCTATTTGTGTCCCATTCTAATGTCTGCACAGCTCCTTTCTGATGAATCCTTTAAAAAGTTCCGTTAGAGATTTTGATGGTGCGTGTTCTGAATTTGTGGGGCGTGGCCTGGAGGTACAGGGGCGTGACCAAGAGTTGTCGGCCGTGGTCTAAAGTTGTAGGGGGCGTGTCCTGACGTTGTTTACAGACGAAAGTGAAAGTGAATCGAGTGGCGAACGACGACCGAGACAAATGGCGGACGCAAACATTTCTGTGGACATGGAGCAACTGAGCTGCTCGGTCTGCCTGGACCTGCTGACAGATCCAGTCACTATTCCCTGTGGACACAGCTACTGCACGCCCTGCATCAGGGACTACTGGGACCAGCCCGGAGAGCAGACTGGCTGTTTCTGTCCCCAGTGCAGGCGCAGCTTCTCCACCAGGCCTGAGCTGAACAGAAACACCGTGCTGGCCGAGCTGGTGGAGAAGTTCAGGGAATCTCAGAGACCCAAAATGTCCTCCAGTTCTGGGTCCCCGGGGGTCGTCTGTGATGTGTGCATTGGTGAAAAACAGCCTGCCCTCAGTTCCTGCCTGGTCTGTCTGGTGTCTTACTGTGCCTTCCACCTTCAGCCACACTTTGAATCTCCTGCTTTTAAGAAACACGCCCTCATCTCAGCCTGCAGGAACCTTCAGGAGAGGATCTGCCCTGCACACGACCGTCTGTATGAGTTTTACTGTCACTCAGACCAGAAGTGTGTCTGCTGTTTGTGCACTGTGGGAGAACACAAGCATCACAAAACAGTGCCAGCAGAGACAGCCCGGTCTGAAAAAGTGGTTCGTATGAATTATGCACTGAAAAAGCTTGATGGTACAGTAGATAATGGTACCATTCAGTGTAGTATCAAATAGTAAATAACAATATATATGATCATATATATACAGTCATGAAAAAAAAGAGATTCACTGTTCACTATTAGTACAGTCTGTGGCAGTGTGTGTGTGTGAAATGCACAGATTGCTATTCTTTTATGAACTATTGCAGTGTGAGTGCTGTAGTGTTTGTATAGCATCTATTCTTTGTGCTGTATTCCAGAAGTTTCACTCCTAATTTAGTTTTTGATGGGATGAAACACACACTATGCTCTTAACATCACCACTTTCGTTGTAAACTTGCTGTGTTGCAATTGTGAAGAGCGTAGTGTAGTTTCCAAGATATTCAATGTACACTCCGTCATCTAACCCCGGTGTTGACGCTTTTAGAAAGTCATACTAGCTGAAGACAAATGCAAGAGGAAGGTAGTATGTTAGCCCTTAAACATTTAGGTCCTAAAAAAGTTTGAATTAGGTGTCCTATTAACAAAAAATATCCCATTTACTTTCATGTTCAGTTGAAGATCAGCCAAGAAATGCCAAAAATGCTACTTAGCATCAAGGCTAATGCTAGTCAAGTCAAGTTAAGTTAAGTAGGTGTTTGTCATTTCTACCATAAACGCAGTACGCAGTGAAATGACACAACATTCCTCTAGGACCATGGTGCAAAACAAAGAACAAAAACTGAACAAGATTACACTAGTGCAGGCAGGACAAGACTAAAGAAAAAGATCAAAGGACAAACAGTAAAATAATTTACGGGGCAAGACTCAACTCTTTTATGCAAGTCACTAAATCTGCTATCAACCCACTTCTGATTCTTCATCAAAGATTTATGGTTTATGACACATTATGACTTAGTATGAGCTACAAAAGTGATCAAAACTTCACACCATTATTTGATAGTTACATCCATTTACAGCATTTACTGATCCACATCAGTGCTCAGGTAGTCCACTGTTCCTTAAACCTGTAAAATAATACTTAAATCAGCATTCACTGTTGATCCAAGGCTGGAAAAGTCAGAAGCTAAGACAAAAGTAACAAAGGGAGGGGATAAGATTTTGGGCTAATATATAATTTAACAAGCAAATAACCTTATACTTTATTCGTTTAGTGTTTATTTCTTTTTTTGCTTTTGGGAGCACGAGGATTTTTCTTAGTTTGATTTTCCTTCATGGCGTTTCTCTGTTTCACTTCCTGTTCTCAAACCTTGTTATTACAGGTTTATGGAAGTTTTGTTTTTGAACAAAGTCGTCGGTTAAAGAATGATTTGTCTTTCCTCAAGGAGGTGCTCGTGAATTGGAAAAAGATGATGAATCAGAAGATCCAGCAGGAAGAGAAGTTGTGTGAGGATTTGAAAAATGCAATGAAAAATATTAAGGTTAGTTTGCGGTCGATCGCAGTGATGATTAGTGTTTTAAGTGGCTTAATTGAATGACAGTCTGGGGCAAATGGCAAGGACACGTTCCTGATTCCTCACGGAGATGTGAATGTGTGTATTTGTTGCTTCTGTCCTCAGAGCTCCGCGCAGTCGGCAGAAGAGGAGATTGAGCGCATGTTCACTGAGCTGCTGGCCTCCGTTGTGGGGAGGCGTTCGGAGGTGATGGAGCAGCTGACAGCCCAGGAGGAGAACGAGCTCAGAGGAGCTGAAGGAGTCCTGGAGCAGGCTGAGATGGAGCTCGCTAATCTGAGGATAAGACGAGCTAAGCTAGAACAGACCTTACAAACTCAGGATCACATTGAGTTCCTACAGGTTTGACATTTTTATCATTATTATTACATTCTGAACCATTCCCTTAATACACCTGAATCAAAGGGTTTTTATTTCATTTTAATTAAAAAATAAATAGACACGCCTGGATTAGTTAAGTTTTTTTAAAAGATTATTTTTTTTAAAAGATTGATTTTATAAATAAATAAATATATATCTATATATATATATATATTAGAGGTGGGCATAGATTAATTTTTTTAATGCCATTAATCTCCTTGGAATCTTGGCGTTATATATATTATATATTATTATATTAACACATCGTAGTTCAGTGAAGATTATTATTCAGTATTAATAGTTCAGTATTATTCATGACGTTCCTATAAAATGAAGATACCTTGTAACTGTAAGTGTGTGTTACATGTATGTTTGTTATACTTTACGTAACATTGTACATATAAAAGGCTATTAACTCTGTCGTTGTAGAATTTCCTGTCTATGACAGCTCCATCTTGGACCGACACCTGTTCCAGCCCTAATCCCAAAGTCTCGTTTGAAACAGTCATTCACTCCGTCTCTAAACTACAGAAGAGTGTGGAGGAAATCTGCTCTACAGAGATGAGCGACATCTCCGAAAAAAGTGAGAGTCGTATGCTGTCCTCCTGTGAATCTGCCTTTTACAGAATTCATTTCTAATTCTGTTATTTAGGGAAGTGGCAGTACAGTAACAGCCCGCTTTTCGCGGGGCTTACGTTCCATCCCCCACCCCCTTCTAGACTGAACTGTAATTAATATACACACGTTTTTTTGGGGTTTTTTTCCCCCTTTCGTTTCATTGGCATAAGCAGTTCAATAAAGTATTAAAATTCATTTAATTTACAGTAATAAAAATGTAGGGCTTTAAGAAGAACAAAACAAAACAACATGAGAACGCTAGAGATGCTCCAAAGGGGAAATTCTGGTCAGCAGCCAATCAGCACCAAGGAAAATGAGATAATGTTCTCAGATTGGCTACTTTCAAACGACCCGCCTCTTTGTGTTTCTCTGCACAGTACGAAAACCTTTACAGTTGGTTTTATATGGAAATGTAGCTGAATTTATGTTAACATTTATTTTACAAAATTATTAAATTATATTTTTGTCTAATTTAACACAAATATATGAACGTTTATATATATTTATATTTTTATATATTGCGTTTATATATATTGCCACAAAAATTGCCACAAAAAAAGCTGTCGCCTGGACCTCGTGCTGATCCACGCATAAGGGAAGAGACATTAGGCGCTGACACCGATAGATTATGTAAAGCCTTTCCCAGGGGTCAATATGTGTCATATTCTTTGTCACAGTTGTGGAAGAAGTCCGTATCTTCCGGTGCGGAAAGCCAAGCCGAAGTAAGTGTTCATGTATATGGTTCCTCTTTTTTTACTTTCATAAATGACCATAATGCTCTCAATCATGTTTTCTCTTAAACAGAAAGCCCTAGACCAGAAGCACCTCTCAATCCCATCCCAGGTTAGTGATGGATAACGATTGAAGGAGGCAAATAACTGATATACCAAATAATCTTTCAACCGTTATGGAAATGTGTATGAGCTTGTACTTTGTACTGTGTTCCTCCAGAACCAAAGACGAGGGAAGACTTCTTACACTGTAAGTTTGTACACTTATATGAAAACATATAAGATAAGAAAAGATTTTTATTTTTAATAAAATATTTTTATTATCTTTATTAATAATAATATTTATTTATGTAGCACTTTTCAAAAACAAAGTTACAAAATGCTGTACAAAATCAAAGTAAATGAGCAAAATTAAGATGTAAAGGTCATTAAATAATAATAACAATCAAAATATGTTGCTAAACACTTATTCGGGTTTATACAAATAAAAAATTAACACGGAAATAAAATAAAACTTAACAAAAAAAAACTTAACTCTGAAATGGAAAAAAAAAAAATTCCCACAAGTAAGTGGACAGTACAATATAAAAATAGAATAAAAAACAACAGTATGATAAAAAAGAACACCATACAAATAAAACAAAAATATAGATATAGTATAGAAGTACATGTGTATGCAAATACATGTATACATTGTATAAAGCTATAGAAGTATATGTATGTTTGTACACATTGGGCGTGGGAGAACTTTCAGGATAGTCTCCGCCCACAAATGGGTGGGAAAACCCACAGAGTGTGGGGGGGGTCCGGAGAGCGGCTGAGAGCTGGGATGCTGAGTGAAAGAGCGTGTAGGAGAGCAAACACCAGTGTTAAACTGTTTTTATTGTATGAAATCAGACTTTTGCTACTATTCTCTGAGTTCTAAAGGTTACGGCTGCTTTTGTACTTCGCAGATTCCTGCTACCTTACTTTGGAGCCCACACCTGACCACCCAAACCTGAGTGTGTGTTTAGACTGTAGGGCTGTTGAGTGGGTTTCTTGTGACTCATCACTGAACAAGTGGCCTCAGGTGCTGTGCAGAGAAGGTCTAACAGGGCGCTGCTACTGGGAGGCAGAGTGGAGCGGCAGTGGAGTTTGCACCATAGGCCTGTGCACAGGAGGCCAGAGAAGGATGCAGAGTCTACTGAGGGGTTTTGGACGAGACGCTCTGTCCTGGGGACTAGACTGCTTCCACCTGACCTACGTGTTCCGTCACAACAACAAAACCGTCACGGTCCCGGCTCCCAGGCAGACCACCACCGTGGGAGTCTATTTAGACCACAGGGCCGGGACTCTGTCGTTTTACAGCGTCTCCAGCACAATGACCCTCCTCCACAGAGTGCGTTCTAACTTTACAGAGCCCTTGTACCCTGGCTTCGCTCTCTGGGCATATTGCTGGCAGGACAGGCCACTCCCAAATATCTTTTATAATTCTCCTTCAACCCCTGCGAATGGACACATGTCCCTCAAACTGATAAACCTGTGATTATCTTTTCTTTCCAGCAACATACATTTTAAAATGTATCAGTGTCAACAGCAGAAAATGAGAGCTCACTTTTTAATAAGTATAAAAATTAAAAAATTAAATTTCAGAAGCTCTTTTTCTTTGGTATGTTTGAAAGCTTATTAACGCACCACAAACTGCTTGATCAAACTGAGCTGTTCTTTGCATTATGCATTGAAAGAAAGAAAGAAATTGTGTCCTTGTCCAGAGAGACGAACAAGACTCTGTGTGACCAGTCAAGTTCTTCCACACTGAACTCCTCCAGCATGTCTTTATGGACCTGCTTTGTGCTCTGGGACACAGTGCTGCTGGAATAGAAAAGGTGCTTCCACAAACTGGGTCCACAAAGTTGGAAGCATGGCGCTGTCCAAAATGTCTTAGTATTCTGAAGTAAGGGGTTTAGCCCAAATCCTGAAAAACAGGGGCGTCCCAGTACTTTTGTTCATATAACGTACCTCATTCTAATCTGTACTATACTGTAGTGCTGCGCTGTTCGACCACTTGAGGGCAGCATAGACCTCATTTTCACTCTTCAAACCACAGACGCTGAAAACAGTCGACATACTGCTAGACATCTTATTTACTGTATTAAATCACACACGGACAGTTTCGTTACACAAAATTATAGAAACACTATGTGGACAAAAGTATTGGGACACACCTGATTTCCATGTCTTAAATCAGTATCTGACCTCTTAAATGTTCTACAGAATGAATGGCCAAACATTTCCACAGAAACTCCAAAATACTGTGGAAAGCCTTTCAAGAGTGGACGTTTTTCAAGCTCCGAAGCTGGGGTGGCAACTGCATACTACAGTCTATGTATTTGTATGCAATATCATTCAAGCCCATGTATGCGGAAAAGTCGCGCGTCCCAATACTTCTGTCCATAAGGTGTAGCGTGAACGTTTTCCGAAAACTCCACTTCCCAAAATGCATCAGTGGAGGCGCGTCATTGTAGTCTTGAGATTTCATTGGCTGTTGAGTTTGTGGCTTCACTGCAACCAGCAAGGACACCTCTAGTGAAGCAAACATTGAGAACACGTGAGTATATTAGATTACTGTAGAATTAGTCTTGTAAATGAACTCAGTTTCCTATAATTGTACATTTGGAGCACCTTTTGTGAAGTTGCCAGGGCACTGTTACATTTCTAAAGGTGTGTTTAGCTAGGCTGAGAGGTTATTTTGGCTAGCTAACGTTTCCTCTGAGTGAATGGAGGAGGTGCAGAGTTGCTATCTCTGGTTTATCTGTAGCATAACTTCTGCTCTTCTTCTTTTTAAGAAGAGTGTTGAGCTGTCAGGAGTTGCTGTCTGAAATTAATCATGAATGCTACTGCCGTTGTTGTCTTTTTTAAGCAGGTCTGCTTGAGTAGTGTATTAACATTGATTTACCTTCTTGATTGATTGATTGACATTACTTTTCTGCATCCCCAGGCTCTGATCATGACTGTCGACTGGGCTGGATATGGCTACGCAGCCCTGGTTGCCTCAGGCGGAGTCATGGGTTATGTCAAAGCAGGTAGAGTTAAGTGTGCTCTAAAATACACTATATGGACGGAAGTATTGGGACACCTGCTTTTCATGGGTTGGACTAGGCCTGTTTCTTCCAGTGAAGGGCTATCTTACATAGAAGTACCGATACAACTAAAAATAATGCGAGTTTTTTTTTTTAACTAATTTTGCTAGCTTGTGGGCTAACTGTTTTATCGTATCATGAAACCGAGACGAGCGTTTCTTCCCAAAATAAAACATCTTTAAGATAAAATATTTTATTCCGTCTTTCTGCGCGGCCCGGTTGTCAGGACCTCTGCTCTGCAGAATGAATGGGGCACAAATTCCCACAGTAACACTTGAAAATCTAGTGGTTGTCTTACAAGAAGAGTGGAACCTGTTATAGCTGCAAATGGGGGAACCAAATATTAAAGTCCCTGTTGTTGTAATGGCCATGCGTCCCAATACTTTTGTCCATATAGTGTATTCAATCGAGTACTAGGGAGGCTGATTACTTGACCACGTTTCTCCTGCCAGGACTTCCCTCTATAGCACAATGAATGAAGTGCTGAACCTTTAATGTGTAACGATTAGGTGTTTTACTGAACGGTAAATTTATAGTTTTAGCAAACACATTTGCTGAGTTCACACAGCAGTATTAGTATCTGATTTTATGTTACAATAATGTTCTTTAATTGTGTTGTACTCTTGTTTGTCTTTTTTTTTTATTCTTGTCTTATTATCTTTATATAATACACATGCTAAGCTAATGACAAAAGAACTCCCCTCAGGGTAAATAAAGTTCTTTTTGAATCTTATCTTCTTAATCTATATGTAACCTCTGTTTTTCTGCAGGCAGTGTCCCATCCTTAGCAGCTGGGCTGCTCTTTGGAGGTCTGGCAGGTTTTGGTGCTTACCAGATATCACAAGACCCCAAAAACATTTGGGTGTCCTTGGGTCAGTGTATTCTGTCATTTGTGCCGTGACCTGCATATGTATGTTTGAACAAAAGAATACAGTAGTTAATATCCTGGCTTATGCTTTGACACATAGTGAATCATCGTAAATAATTCTCACAAACATATAGAAGTTTGGACATCTCAGCATGCCCATTAAAGCATTACTGGAGATTTCTAGTATATTTCATATACAGGTATGTGTACTAAGTACATGATTCAGTATGATATACAATGCAAGACTTACAAATGCTACAATATTTTCATATCATATTGGATCCTATTTTTTCCATGATTTGAAATCCAGCTGTCTTTTACGTTGTGTCATGATGAACTGACAATTTGAAAAGGTCCCAATTTCAATCAGATTTAATTGCAGTTACTTCTATTTAAAGTAGGGATGCACCGATTGATCGGCAAGTGATCGGAAACGGCTGATTTTTGGCCTGATCGGTGAACCGATCTTTTTTTCTAAATTTGTTTATGTATTACATTTTATTAATTTAAATTTGTAAAGAAATTTTGTTATAAAGATTTTTGTTTGTATTTGCTGTAGTGCTGCCACTGTCATATGTCACTATTATAAAAGTAACCAGTATACAGGGAAAGTAACTACAACGTTAGATTAAAAAAGTTGAAACCCAGCAGCTCAAATTTTCTGTTATCGGGGGGGTAAATCGATATCGGCCGATCACACTTACAAAAAAATCGGTAATCCGAATCGGCCAAGAGAATTGCAATCGGTGCATCCCCAATTTAAAGTTAGGAGGGTTTGTTCCATCTGTAAAGCTGCCGTTTTGTCCAGCACACTTTGGTGATTTCTCTGCTTAAACACAACCGATTTGGGTTTCTTTAGTTTATTTGAACACAGAAATCACCAAACTGTTATGTGTAGTCAGAAACAAAGAACGCTGCAGTTTAATGTCCAATATGCAACGATCACTGTGTATCCTACTACAGAATCACATGACCATGAGGGTGTATTCATGGTTATTAGCCTCTTGAAATGATCATGTTCCATTATGGAATGCATATGCCTCATTTATGCATACTAGGGTACTCGGCCAGAGCTGTGTAGCAGATTATTTTGAATCTGTTTGGGGGTGACATGCCTAGAGCTGGGACTGTGATGATTGACACAACAGGTGCAGTTGTTTAATATGACCTTTGGTGTTTGCACCTTCATTAGATTTCAGTTGCGCTAGTCTCTGTTTCCCAAAGTGATTATATTAGTAGCTTCTCTTTACTGTTATTTCTGTGTTTGTTGGGCAGGCACATCAGGAACGCTGGCCGCTATCATGGGGAAGAGATTTTATAACTCTCGGAAGATTATGCCTGCAGGCATAGTGGCCGGAGCAAGGTACCTACTGATCACAGATCACTGCCACAAAGCATACAGTATACACTACATGGACAAAGGTATTGGGACACCAATAACGTTGCATTCCAATACATAGACTTTAATATGGAGTTGATCCCCCTTTGCAGCTATAACAGCTTCCACTCTTCTTGGAAGTTTCCATTCATTCTGTAGCATTTATGAGGTCAGACACTGATGCTGGAGGAGAAGGTCTGGATCACAGTCTCCGTTCCAG
>JBBPDB010009677.1:0-13091 GCA_037974465.1 Brachypetersius altus | reverse complement strand
GGGAGAGAGGGAGAGAGGGACAGAGGGAGAGAGTGAGAGAGGGACAGAGGGACAGAGGGAGAGAGGGAGAGAGTGAGAGAGGGAGAGAGGGACAGAGGGACAGAGGGACAGAGTGAGAGAGGGACAGAGGGAGAGAGGGAGAGAGGGACAGAGGGACAGAGGGACAGAGTGAGAGAGGGACAGAGGGACAGAGGGAGAGAGGGAGAGAGATAGTTGGAGTTGGGGGTGCTGACGGTATTCCGCGCCTGACGCCTGAGGGCCCGTCCAGCACTGGGTGGAACATCAGTCTTTGAGATCAAACATTAGTATTTAAGGTGGAACGTTAGTATTTGAACTGGCTTTGAGGCTGCGTTTAAGGTAGACCACCAGTATTTAAGCTGTTCCACTGCAGTATTTAAGGTGGAACATCAGTATTTAAACTGACTTCGCTGCGGTATTTAAGGTGGATCATCAGGACTTTATGCCGGATCCACTGAAATGCTTAAGGTTTAATTTCAGTATTTAAGGTGGAGTATCAGGATTGCAGGTACATTAGTCGTTAAGAACATTAGTATTTAAGCTGACTTCGCTCCAGTATTTAAGGTGGAACATCAGTATTTAAGGTGGAACATGTGTATATAAACTGGCTTCACAGTTTTAAGTGTTGTGACCTTTGTTGTGACCTTTGTTGTGACCTTTGTGTTTATGTTCCTGTTCCCTCAGATGAGCAACAAGCGCTCCAACAGTTTCCGGCGGGCGATCCTGCAGGGCAGCCGGCAGCTGAAGAGCTCCAGCCTGAGGGAGGAGGTGGGTCTTGGCCTGTCTCAGCGACTCGTCCGTCACGTGGCCTACGAGACGCTGCCCAGGGAGGTAGACCGCAAGTGGTACTTCGACAGCTACACCTACTGCCCCCCACCGTGGCTCATCCTGGCCATCACCGTCACAGAGGTGAGGCTCAGCTCCGCGCAGAAACACAACGTAACAAAAGTCTTTTCCAAATACGCTTATTTTTAGAAGTTGGCTTCCACACATTAAAGATGGAACATTAAAATGTATTTTTCATCTCACAGAAAATAAGAAAACTCTAAAACTCTAGATCAGCTGAAGCAAAAATGCAAAAATGTCATTAAGGCTCCATTCAGACATAAAAATTACTGAGGCTTTGAAAATCTGAATTTAAAAACAATTCTAGACTTTTTTTAAAAGTAAAAAAAAAAGTGAGTGATGTGCCTGTTACAATGCAATATTTAAACGGTACAATATTAAAAATATGGCCACAAGAAATTTTGATTACATTTAAATGTATCTGATTTCAATTAAAGCACGATGTGGAGCTCCTAAGACCTCATCGCCCACCGTGAAATTAATCATCAGAACAGTCAGAGCTTTACTTTGAAATATGTGATAAAAGATAAACGATAAATTAGGCTTAAAATCTTTTAGCCTGTTAGCTATTTTTTAGCCTGTTAGTGATCTTTTAGCCTGTTTGCTGATCATTCTAGTTCTAGTCAAGAAAATTACTCCATCAGCCAATCAGTTTAAACAGAACTCGGTTCATCGTCTAATAGGTTCATCGGTGCACCATGAACTCACAGTGCAGTTGATTTCGGTGAATTTAACATAAATAAAGGAGGTTGCAGTGTGTTCATATTTATTACTTTACAACATTTTCAAATGCAGCGCAGCCAATCAGTTTTTACGACCGGAGATGTTTTATAAACATTACATTACATTTATTTGGCAGATGCTCTCTGAACAAAGGAGTCTTCAGGAGGTTTTTGAAGCTAGAGAGGGATTCAGGTGCTCTTATAAACTTCAGCAGCTCATTCCACCACTGGCGAACAGAGAAGAGTCTGGACCTGGTGTGTAGGGAAGGCAGAGCCAGATGATGTTCCTCAGAGGAGCGGAGGGAGCGAGTTAGGAACATAAGGCTGAACGATAGGATTAAGGATGTTGGTTTCCAAACCAAATGGCAAGATTTAGAGACTTTGGCAAGAGTTGGAGAAGGTTTGGCTGGGATAACCAGAAGTTCTGTCTTAGCAGGATTTAGCACTAGGTGGTGATCCTTCGTCCATGTGAATATGTCTGATAGACAAGCCGAGACAATCTGGCGAGAAGGATAGGTATAATTGATTATTCTCAGCATAGCAGTGATGGGACAAACCATGAGAGGGAACAATCAAGCTCAAGGGGGCGTTGTTAATTGCAAAGAATAGGGGCCCCAGTACTGAGCCTTGGGGAACTCTGGTGGGCAACTGTTAGGCTGGAGATCAGCCCAATCATGATACCTTGAATGAATGGCATGGAATGCAGCTTTGGCATCAGCAGTGATGCATGAGAGGGATGCCAGGAGTGACTGATCAGATCAGACTTATGCCATTTTCTTTCAGCAGATCTCAGGTCAAGTTGGTTTGGTAGATAGCAGACACAGACTACCAAGCTTAATGTAGAACAGCGAGATACTGTGGCATCACTGATCTTGAGTGAGAAAAAACCTGCTGAGAAGAAAAATAGAGAGGTTGTATATGAACTGCAAGAACAGGGAACTTTTCCAGAAGGCAGACAATGAAATGAATAAAGTAATGGTCAGTTATGTGTAGAAGCATGCAATTAGCTGCATAGTTCTTTGTAAGGATGAGGGCAAGTGTCTAGCCAGCTTTATGGGTTGGAGGACTGCTAATATGCTAACACACTCGCTGCAAGTTAACATGCTAGTCACAATTCAATCCTAGCACAGGTTTCAGACAAATGCGTAATCAAGGATTCCACAGGCTAGTCGGTCTGATTTGGCTAAGATGGCCCAGGTTAACGGTTTGGCCTTGCTTGCTCCTTCAGATGGTGGTCTTTGTGTACTACGGGCTACAGCTGGACCGCTGGGTGCTGCAGGTGTCCTCCCCGTCCTTCCTGAAAAGCCCTCTGCCATATCACCCACAGTGCAGGGCTCAAGTCTGGCGCTACCTCAGCTACATCTTCATGCATGCTGGGTGAGTTCCATCACACCAGCCGATGCTGGACACGGATGAGTCCACAGGACAAAATCCAAATGCCTTTATTACTGACAGTCCATCTTTTAATAAAAAGAATAGTTGCCTTGTTGGGGAGAGAGCTGCGTGCACAGATGCTGGAATGAAAAATACTCTTTTGTGTGTTTAAGAGAACATTTTCATCACGGATGTTATGGAGCGTTCAGGTAGGCAGCGGTCAGTGAATTTTGTGCGCTTTTACCCACAGTCAGTTTTAAGTGTTTAGATTGTGTTCCGAGGGCTATTAACTTAAATTAAATTTAAAATTTCAGCTTTTAAGTCCTTTAAGCAGTGAACATAAGATAAACACCTATGATAGAATACAGCAGGAAACATTCATCATTACATTATTAGCCATTTTTAGGACGTGCCTGTAAGGACTAACCAACTCAACACTGTTCCAATCTGCGTTAGCCAAGCATCGTCACATGGTTGCGCCACCATGTAGCATCACACCTGTTTGACCTGGAACTCTTCTCTGCCGGCTAATAGATATTTATGTTACAGTCGAAATACCGTCATCATTACACTCAGAATTTTATATTTACCAAATGACTAACAGAGCCGTGCAGGACAGTTAAGAACAAAACACATTCAAGCAACTTGTTTGATGCTGTAAAGCAAATCTTTACATTTTTTGCACAACTTTTGAGTCCCATGACATGCGGAGTCATGAACAAAAGTCCTACAAGCATTGGGTCGAACATATAGAGGAGATATTTCGAAAATTAACATCTTTATTTTGAAAAATAGACTCACAACATCAAAGAGACATGAGTTGGCATCACGGTCACCACAGGCCTGAAACTGCTGATCTGCAGTCTGCTGCTCCAACTAGAGTGAATTCATGAACAATTCACAAAGTAGTGCACTGTTGAATTTTAATGTGGAATGCTAGTGCATGAGCAAATAAAGCTCACACAGTAATGAGTGCTAAAAACTGCTAAAAAAAAACAACCAAAACGCTGCCGGATTAATGAAAAAATATTGCTAACTTGGCTAACAGTGAACGGCAAATGGGCTTGCTAGCATGGGATTAGCATGATCTCAGTTGCATAATCAGGGCTCTCAAGTCTCACGCAATGAGCGTGAGACACACGCATCTGACTGTGTTCACACGCTCACACGCAGAATCTAGCAGGTTTTGGAGCCCTGGCATAATGTTATCTGGCTCTGATAGCTTTTTCTAGCCTCAAGTCTCTTTTAAAGTCCAGGTTGAGAATTTGAGCATAGCAAGGCAATATTTTCCTGGCTGTCAAACAGTTAGCTTGAGATCACACCCAGCAAGACCTAGCGATGTTTCTGCTTAGCCAGGTGCTCTGCTAGCGAGCTCAGGTGCTGAGTCAGCATTTGCTGACAAGTTCTATAATTAGTTTGGCCACTGATGGAAGGAAACTAGCCAAACTAGCTCCTTCCTCTTAAGTTCATTTTCTTCTGATGCAAGTTGGTGGCTAGTTTTTGGTTTTTAGGCTGAGGTCCAAACTACAAAATGTTTTAGCAGTGCAACAAAACCTAATCTTTGACTGTGGTCTTGTTGTGGTTAGATGGCATCCCCATGTTCAGATTATTTGGGAGGGTTTTTTTATTTGGCACAGTATGCTAGCTCTGCAGGGATGTAGCCAGGATTAGCTTGATCTGGCTCAATCTGCTGCGGCCACTAAGCCTTAGCATCCACCCCTCAGTCTTATTTACAGCAGTTGCGTCGTATTTAAATCAAATTTGGCCACTTTTTCATTTTAAAACACAGTGAAGTCTCCTCTACAACTTATCCGTTTATTTCTTAAACTGATGATTTTTATTGCTGCAAATTGTTAAACCTTGGAAGATTTTTGAGTGAACACTCAGTATGTTCACCATCTGAGTGTCTTTGTGAACCAGAAAATGTTATATTTATTATTGATTACTACTGACATGCAAAAAGCCACCATTTAATTATCATCATAATGACATCATTATATAACTATAATAATATAATCCTTCAAAGTTAAAGAACAGTCTCGGCATCACACAGCCAGTTAATGTCAGACATGCAGCATCACATATTCTTTCATCTTATAAAGTTTTATTTGATAGATTTTCATTTATAGTTGTTCACTCAACAACTTACTGATGTTTAACAATGAAAATGAAAAGATGCATTTTGTGAAATAAATGGATAAGTGGTAAATATCTGTGGTGTGCAGAAGTTTTGACTGGTGGTGTATTTCATGTAAGCATGTTTGTGTGTTCGGGAGAGCTGCAGCAGGTTTCCAGAAGGTTCTGTGGGTGGCAGCGTGCCCGTGGGTGACCAGGCCGCCGTGATCCGGTGTACTTTAGCGTGTTCCTGTATTAATGTTCCCCAGTGTGTAATCTCCTCTAAACCCCACTGAGCCTCATTCATGCACAAACATGCCAGTACTGGTACATACAGACACACACACACACATTCATACACACAGACACACACATATATATATATACACACACATAGACACATACATACAGACACACACACACACATTCATACACACAGACACACACATATATATATACACACACACATAGACACATACATACAGACACACACACACACATTCATACACACAGACACACACACACATTCATACACACAGACACACACACATATATACATACACACACACATAGACACATTCATACAGACACACATTGCTCACACATATGTACATACACACAAAGATACACACACACACACACATACACACATGCACAGACACATACACACTCATACATACACACGCATAACACACCCACACCCTTGTTCACGCTAAACAAAGGTCACTGGCTCGGCCTCATCAGCACCAGCCTTGTGACTGAATTGCCGTCTCCATGGCAACACTGGGCGAAACTTGTGATATCCTCCTGCCATTTTCTAAAGTCCTATCACATTCACCTCAGCCCAGGGACACACACACATCAACAGATGAGACAACACACTCGCATCAACTTGCAACTTTGTTTTCACAAATCTTTTTTTTTTTTTTTTGGAGAGTTATAAAATAGTTTTTGCAATTTATTTATTTTGGCAGTTTTTTTAAATACTTGTATGCAGTACGATACGAGAATCATGTTCATACTTTGTGTTTAAAGCTCTCTCTTTAAAAGTTATGTGAGTAAAATGAAAAAAATATTCCAGATTCTGAACTATTTCTAGGTCTGGTCACACTGTCTGATCTCATCACCCGGGATCAAGGACTTTATTCAATTAGGAAATAATTCAAAATTATAATTTACTGTCTCAGATATTTGCCGTTCAAACATTGTAACCTAAAGTATCGGGTTTTCTGAACAAAAACTAAAATAAAAGAACAAAAATCTGCCTCACCTTCCAATGATGTAATGTCAGATTTCAGACTTTAGCCAGGCTCTACTTTATTTTCCCTCCTTCAGATCTTCTCATCCTCTCCTGCTGCTCTAAATCTCCGTCCTTCACCTCCAGATCACCTGTTCCGCTCGGAACCTCCCCCCGCAGCCGTGATGCTGACAGATCTGGGCGCCGAAGGGTCAATAAAAATCCAGAATTAGCACGTCTCCAGCCAAGCCTCATACACACACACACACACACACACACTCACACATACACAAACAGATATCCAGCACAGCCCACTGGAGCCCAGAGGGGCCAAATCACACAAATCTCTAAAGAGGACAAGATCCTAATAATCATCCCACAACCAACATCCAGAATTCATTACACCTATTGCAGTGGGTCAGTGAATCTGGATCTGGTCTGAGAAAGGGTCTGATCACACACTCTACTCTTCACACACACTGTCTGATAAAGGGTCTGATCACACACTCTACTCTTCACACACACTGTCTGATAAAGAGTCTGATCACACACTCTACTCTTCACACACACACTGATAAAGAGTCTGATCACACACTCTACTCTTCACACACACACTGTCTGATAAAGGGTCTGATCACACACTACACTTCACACACACACTGTCTGATAAAGAGTCTGATCACACACTCTACTCTTCACACACGCTGGGTGTGTTAACTCACAGCTGAAAGATCAGTGCTGGTCTCTGGTCAGTGTCGGAGGGTCTGGTGTGTGTCTGCTGGTTATAATAAGTGTGTTTAAAAGGTTTGATAATATTCTGGGTGTGTGCAGCTGTTGGGTGAGATCACTTGTGCTGGACATGGTGCTGAGCTGGCAGGGAAATTCTGATGTCCTGCCCCCTGCTGGCAGAAATGCAGCCTGGCGTGTTGAGGTTGGGCACCGCATGGCAGTTTGATGAGGAGCAGTTCAGAATACCAGGGTGATCAGAACACGGCTGCTGTTGTGGCGAACAGTTCAGGGCAGTAAAGAAGACACCCTGACCTAAAAATGCCCCAAGAGAGGTGTGCGAGAACTTCTAGGAGATCCAGATTGTGTTTATTTTGCCTGCGTGATGTTTAGCTAAAAATGTCAGACCTCCACGGCGGTCTAATGTTACCAGATGTGGTCGATCAGTCGAGACTGGATATTGATCTTCTTTAGTTCAGAACTGGAGCTACGAGGCTAATGTCGCTAACACTAGAAGTCAGTAGTCACCCAAATCTTTTACTGTAAACACTAACCCAGAAATTCTCTCAAACCACATCCAGCTCTTCATTAATGTCATCAGATTTTAGTTTAGCTTACTAACTAAACCCACTGCAGGAGAAGATGATGATGATCTGGTGAAGACCATAGAACCCTGGTCTGATCCCATAGAAGTTCTGCTGTAGATCAAACTGCTGAAGAAGTTCATGCTGCTCTGACAGAAAGGGGTGAGATCACGCAGTGCGGTCAGAGCTGGTTTAGGGGCTACATAGTATCAGTGAGGTGGCTTTAAGGTTTTGGTTAAAATGCAGCTCATATGTGAGGAGGTGGGGGGTGGGGGGGGGTTGTAGCCTTCATTTCAACGGCACCTGAAGACCCACCTTTTCAAGGAGCACTTTGGCGACTAACTACGTCCCATTCACAGCTTATTTACTTATTTCATTAAAAAAACAATAATTCCTTTCCCTTGACTTTTCACTTCTCTATGACTTACAATGTTCTTCTCCTATGGCTTATGTATTGTTGGGTTAGGCGTTGGCTAATTATTATTTGACTGTTGTTGTATAGATGCTCTGACTGCAGTATCTTGATTCGGGTTTAAGCTGTTTTCAGGTAAGAAACAGTTGTGGACTTCTTAAGCACTGATGTACGTCGCTCAGGATAAGAGTGTCAGCTAAATGCCGTAAATGTACATTTCCAGGCCCAGTTTTAGGAGTGTTTAATGATGTTCCCTGATCTAAGCGGCTGTTTTGTTTAAGAGATGCTGAGTAAATTAGCTCTGACCTTTTGAGTTTTTTTGCTTTTTCCATTTGGATCAGAGGACAGAAATGGAGTAACTGCTTCGGCACTGTTTACAATCCAGTAATCACCACATTGTAACTTTATATAATAACATTCCATTTATCCACAGTGCAGTTTAGAAAAAACACTATCTGTACTCCTCTGCTCTCTGCTTACGTTAAGCTGTCTTGTGATCGTGGTGATTGCTGTGATTGCTGTGACTGCTGGAGCTGTGATTGTTGTGGTTGCTGTGACTGCTGGAGCTGAGATTGTTGTGGTTGCTGTGACTGCTGTAGTTGTGATTGTTGTGGTTGCTGTGGTTGCTGTGACTGCTGGAGCTGAGATTGTTGTGGTTGCTGTGACTGCTGGAGCTGTGATTGCTGTGACTGCTGGAGCTGTGATTGCTGTGGTTGCTTTGACTGCTGGAGTTGTGATTGCTGTGACTGCTGGAGTTCTGATTGTTGTGGTTGCTGTGACTGCTGGAGTTGTGATTGCTGTGACTGCTGGAGTTGTGATTGTTGTGGTTGCTGTGATTGCTGTGACTGCTGAAGCTGTGATTGTTGTGGTTGCTGTCACTGCTGGAGTTGTGATTGTTGTGGTTGCTGTGACTGCTGGAGTTGTGATTGCTGTGACTGCTGGAGTTTTGATTGTTGTGGTTGCTGTGACTGCTGGAGCTGTGATTGTTGTGGTTGCTGTGACTACTGGAGCTGTGATTGTTGTGGTTTCTGTGACTGCTGAAGTTGTGATTGTTGTGGTTGCTGTGACTGCTGGAGCTGTGATTGTTGTGGTTGCTTTGACTGCTGGAGCTGTGAGTGTTGTGGTTGCTGTGACTGCTGGAGCTGTGATTGTTGTGGTTGCTTTGACTGCTGGAGTTGTGATTGCTGTCATTGCTGTGACTGCTGGAGCTGTGATTGTTGTGGTTGCTGTGACTGCTGGAGCTGTGATTGTTGTGATTGCTGTGATTGTTGTGATTGCTGTGACTGCTGGAGCTGTGGTTGTTGTGGTTGCTGTGACTGCTGGAGCTGTGATTGTTGTGGTTGCTGTGACTACTGGAGATGTGATTGCTGTGGTTGCTTTGACTGCTGGAGCTGTGATTGTTGTGGTTACTGTGATTGCTGGAGCTGTGATTGTTCTGGTTGCTGTGACTGCTGAAGCTGTGATTGCTGTGGTTGCTTTGACTGCTGGAGTTGTGATTGCTGTGACTGCTGTAGTTGTGATTGTTGTGATTGCTGTGACTGCTGGAGATGTGATTGTTGTGGTTGCTGTGACTGCTGGAGTTGTGATTGTTGTGATTACATTGAATGCTGGAGCTGTGATTGTTGTGATTGCTGTGACTGCTGAAGTTGTGATTGCTGTGACTGCTGGAGCTGTGATTGTTGTGATTACTGTGACTGCTGAAGTTGTGATTGCTGTGACTGCTGGAGCTGTGATTGTTGTGGTTGCTGTAATTGTACTGATTGTGCTGCTGGGACTGTTGTGATTGTTTTATTGGCAGTTATTGTGATTGTTGTGAAATTTGTGATTGTGTTGATTATTGTATGAGCTGTAACACCAGGCAACAAAAATGAGTTTAATTGCATTTTGCAGTGTTTCTTATACAGTCTCGGCGCTGATTTTGGTGGTAATGTTTATTTTCATGTAGGGTTTAGTTAGAAAAAGTTAAAACTCGTTGTACTAAAACTTGTTATACTTATAACTTTTTGCACATTAAAATGTTTTGTTTGTTGTACATGTAGATGACAGGGTTGCCAACTCTCACTCATTGACACATGCATCAGTGAGACTAATAGTAGTATTACAAAAACGTTATAATGAAAAATATACAGAGAATTTAGTTTATCCTAACCACTGAAGGGAGAATATTTCTGAATATTTCTGAATCTTCTTAAACTTTACTAAGAAACATCAAAAATTGCTTAATAATTGTTGTATTGACTGTAATTATGGTTGTTGGGATGATTATGATAGTTTTGATTATTGCGATTGCTATGATTGCTGTGTTGGCTGTAATTACAGTGGGGTTGTTTTGATTATTGTGATTATTGTGATAGTTTTGATTGTTGTGATTGTTACTCCTCCATACTTGTCCATGTTTTCCTGAACCATCTCCACCAGGCCCTTTGAGGTCATCATCCTTCTGACCATCTTTGCTAACTGTGTGGCTCTCGCTGTGTTCCTGCCCATGCCTGAGGAGGACACCAACTCCACCAACCTCACTCTGGTGAGTCCAGCTGCACACGCTGTTTGGTTATCTTGATTATCTGCTGATGTGTTTCTTTTTGGCTGAATGATCAATTCATCAGATATTTCTATTAGATATTATTTTCAAATGCCTTCATTTTATTTCACTGGCACTAAATTACTAAAGTATGTTTAGTGTCATCATTTCTCTAGTAGAAAACTATTGACTGTAGCTTTAGACCTGAACAAAAGAAGATAAATCTGGACTCAGGTTTGGGGTCAGTGCAGCTCTTGTTGGTTTTGATGGGATTGTTGTTGATGATCTTGTACCTGGCCAGCGGCTGGTAGCCTGTTATGGCTGAAACTGAAGCTCTGCAGCTGGTGCTGGTCAGGGCAGCACTGTTTTCAGCTCTGGGCTTTATATTTAGACTCTGTTTAAGGAGGTGCAGCGGTGATGGAGGGTTTCAGTCCTCAGGAATGAGTGAGAGGTACAAAGATATACACAAACCTCCAGGGGGACTTTACACGATGAGCCAAAGTGGTGTGGAGTTCATAGTTGACGGAGCTCAAAAACCCCAGTAGGCCTGATTCAGCTGAATCACCAGCCTTATAGACACCACTGTGGTCATCTCTCTGCACCCACCCCCACCCCCCCTTGTGGACCTATGTTTGGTTCTATAGCTCCACAGCAATAAACAATTTTAATAATAGATAACAGACAGTAATACACAAATGAACTTGTACACAAATGAAACTATACACTAGAGGGAAAAAACTGCATACTAACTATGCTATGTTTAAGTCAAATCCACAACATAAGTGAACCTGAGAAAAAGTAAAATATAATATATAAATAGAATTATAGATATGTTATTAGTCCATTAATGGGTTCTTGAGGCAAAGGGCAGATTAAATAAGGGGGCGGAGCCATTGCCGGAAAGTTATCAGTAGTAGAGTGATGGTAATGAAAAGTGTCCTCATGTGTCACTAAGCTCTTAATCGAGTTTTAAAGCTACACTGTATGGTTTGGGTCCTACCTACATCTCTGATATGCTTGAAGTATATATTCCTGGTAGGTCTCTTAGATCTGCAGGAGCTGGACAGCAAGTGGTGAGAAGATCTGAAACTAGACCTGGTGAAATGGCATTTAGTCATTTTGCAGCTCGGTGCTGGAACAAGCTTCCCATTACTGGTGGTGGCTTAGTGGGTAGGATACTTGCCTCTAGACCAAGAGGTCATGGGTTCAAATCCTACCTTCAGCACCACCACTGGGTTCTTGAGAGACTGCCCCCTGTAGGTAGGGACTGGAAGTCGCTTTGGATAAAAGCGTCTGATAAATGCCGTAAATGTAAATATACTATCAGATCTGCACTGACTGGAGCTTTAAAAAGCTGCTAAAAACAGCACTATTCTCCTTTGCCTTCTCTTAAATATTTGCACTTTTACTGCACTTTTACTGTTCTTTTACTTCTTTTATTTCTCTCATTATATTTATTTTCCATGTCTGTAAAGCACATGAATTGACCTTATGTGTATGATAATGTGCTGCATAAATAGATTTGAACTTGAACCTTATGATAAGATGTAAGCATAGGGGAAAAAACATCATTTTAAAATCATTTTTAGTACATTTTTTGTTTTAAAAGATGAAAATATAGTCTGGACTCAGGACAATAATGAAGTTGTTGGATAATGTAGTGGAGCTTCAATGAGCTCACAATCAACAAAATTCAATACGACTTTCAACCCAAACAGTATCTGAGCTATCCAGTTCAGCTCCGCCCAGCTCTGCTCCGCTCCGTCAGTCTCCCGGACTTCTAGTAGGAGCCTGTCCAGAGTGTGTGAAGTGTGTTATGATTTCTACTGTTACCCGCCCCCCGCCCCGCGGCCCAGCGGTTCTGGCAGGGCCGGCCGTTCCTCACATAGAAACCATGAAACTGAAGCCGAGCCTCAGAGCTCCGTCCGTCAGAAGTAGGTCGATCGAGGAGGGAAAGCTGACGCAGGCCTTCAGGAGAAGGTGGTGAGGAGTCCTTTCATACCTCTGACCTTTTTTTAAACCAGAAGTAAAGGTTGACTGTTCCTGGAGAAGCTTTAACTGTTCTGAAGAGACACATCAGGTCTGTCTTTAGTGACTGACACCGACTTTGTGTTGATCATTAAAAAAAGAAAAGTATCATTTGGTTCTTCAACACAAATCCTTCTGGTTCATTAGTTCAGAATTGTGTCAAAATTAAATCCAATCCCAACAAAGCAAAACGTTTGCTGCTTGAAACAGCGCTGGGAGCATTTGGACACAAGTTATTTCCAAAGTTGCTGGTGAATCTGTGCTGCTGAGATAAGACCACATTTATTAGTCCCACAAATGGGAAATTTACATTTACAGCAGAAAGTGGACGGCACAATGGTAAGAGCAGCAAAAAACAATAAAGCTGTACAACACTGTATAGTATAAAAAAATAACACTTTGCAAATAATACAAACTATACAGAAAACAATCAGAACCCTCTCAGATCACACAGAGAGGAACCAGCAGAACCCTCTCAGATCACACAGAGAGGAACCAGCAGAACCCT
>JBBPDB010009666.1:0-13092 GCA_037974465.1 Brachypetersius altus | reverse complement strand
CTGACCACAGCTAAATGAAATGAAGTTGTGGAAATCCACTGCTGATGGAGGTGTGTGTGTGTGTGTGTGTGTGTGTGTGTGTGTGTGTGTGTGTGTGAGTGTGAGAACAGAGAGGGAGCTAAGAGTGGTGAAAATGAATGCTTTTATTTTGCATTTTTCTGCATATTCAATACAGTCATTTTCCTTAGAAATTGTGTTTTTGATTTGTACATTTCACTTAAATGAGCATGAATCCCACAAATGCTTGTTCTTTATCTTTTAAGTGCCATATAAATGTTCCCATCACCATGATACACTGTGGTATAAACCTCTCTCTTGTTCCTCTGTTTATATAAGCCATTCTGTTATTGCAATAAATCTCTAACTTGGATTCAACAGTAAACCGGACTTTTTTTCTGGTCATACTCTGAAATGTTGGCATGTCTCAGTCCATTTGGCCTGTTTACCATTCTGAGAAGTGATTTAGAGAAGTGATTTCTGTCTCTCAGTGAACAAGGCCTTATATGTGTATTTTGATGGTGTGATCACTTTTGCACTGGCTGATTATATTTTAGAGTGACTAATGCCATGAAAAAAACTCTTTACCTATAAGAGCTGTTTGACTTCTGACGCATTGAATTATGATGCCGTACAGTGATCAGCATTAGCAATAAAACCACCTGCTTGATATAGTGGAGGTCCCCCTTACTACCGAAACAGCCCTGACCTGACGAGCGTGATCTCCACGAGACCTCCTGAAGGTGTGCTGTTTTATCTGACACCAAGACTTTAATAACAGATTAGGTGCTACAGAACTTGCAAGATGGGGCCTGCATAGATCAGGCAAGTTTGTTCCGCAACTCTTTGTCATGTTCCTCAAACCATTCCTGAACATTTGCAGTGTGAGAGTTCATTATCCTGCTGAAAGAGCCCAGGGCCTTTAAGGAATACTATTGCCATGAGGGGGTATACTTGGTCTGCGTCATTTTTATTTAGGTGGTGCATATTAAAGTAACAATTACATGACCGTTTCCCAGCAGAACATTGGCCAGAGCATCATATTGTTCACATACTGCCTAGTACATCCCACCCCAATACAGGTGACAGTAGGTTGTGGGTCATCACTGAGGTACCCTTGAGCAAGGTACCGTCCCCACACTGCTCCCTGGGTGCCCCTTGTGGTGGCTGCTTCACTTGGTGAATGGGTTAAATGCAGAGAAAGAATTTACTGTTGCAAGATCAGTGTTAGTCACTTCATCCTGCCTGTAGCTTGTGTTGTGGCTGATGGATAATTGTATATGTGATGTACATATTTACAGCATTTAAGTAAATTATATGTAGCAAATTTGTATCATAATAGTATATTGGCTGTGAATGTTATTGACTGAATTTCCCTCCCTCAGCCTGTACATTATGAAGAAAAGAACTGGTGTGAGGAGGAATACTCTGGAGGCTGCTACACGGCCTACTTCCCCCCCGGCATCCTCACACAGTTTGGCAAGTGAGTGCACAGTTGTCACTAAATATGACATTGTTCTCCCGTGCTTGCAGTTTGGTTACGTTTTATAGCTCCTGTGTGGCGTGCTTGACCGTGGTGATTAATGTGTTAGGAATTTTGCATTTGAATTTACTTTTCACTGTAGAGTTCTGAGGGAGCCTGTGGGCAGGCTGTACTTTGCTGGCACGGAGACTGCCACAGAGTGGAGCGGCTACATGGAGGGAGCGGTGCAGGCTGGAGAGAGAGCATCCAGAGAGGTGAGAGACCGCCACAGACCACACTGGTGAATTACTGACTAGCTGATCAGTGATGCTGTATATGTGGACCTCACAAAGGCCAACAAGTGACAGTTCATACATTGTTTTTGTATTTATACATATGCTTTGTTCTCTTTCAGATTTTGTGTGCAATGGGGAAACTTCATTCAAGTCAGATCTGGCAACCAGAGCCTGAGTCAAAGGTACGTAATACATAGTTGTCATTATTAAAACCGCACTTTCAGACATTCATAAGATAAAGCAACTGAAATTGATTTTTAAAAGAAAAAATATATAACACAAACTGTGAGTTTAACAGACCTGAAAAAAACTAAACATTTTATCCCTTGCATTCCCAGTGTATTAAATTCAGCAAATACACATTGTGTTTTTAAAATGTACATTTGCAGAAGTGCGTTGTCTGTTATTTACACTTAGAAAATCAACAAAGCACATGCAAACCTTTTGCATACATCTGTTCATATGGCTCTGCTTTTTGTATTATTGTGACGAGCATTACTGTTAACTACTGGTAATAACTCTTTTTGTCCAGGATATCCCTGCTTTGCCATTTGTAAGCACATTCTGGGAAAGAAACTTGCCGTCCGTTGGAGGATTCCTCAAGTTTGTGGGCGTGTCCTCGTTCCTGACTATTGCCACAGTGGTTGGTGCTGTGGCCTGTAAGAAGGGATACCTCCCAAGAAGCTAGAACTCCTCTCTCTTTATAGCTTTCGTCACTGGCCTTGGTTAAGACCGCTTTCTCCAGTCTTTCCAAGGCTGTGGTACAGACTGGGCGCAAGCTCAAGTCACTGAGATGAGGTTTTGAGCCCAATCTTGTTCTTATCACTCAATCACTACTTAATTTGCAGATAAAAATATGATTCAGTAGTACGTTTGTGGTGTTTTAAATGGAAGCTGCCCTTTTCAAAGAATACATCATAGCCGATAGTCAGAGCCGAACTGAAGTAGATCTGAATAGTCTCCCTGCCCTTTTAAGGTCGCAGGGATCGACAACATTCCATTCTTTCTTTTGCCAATATCGTTTTTAAAACATGTGTCCCAGAATATCCACTACACATCCTCTCATGCACAAATCATTAACCAGTCGAATGAATTACCTCTGCTGATTTTAGGTGCTGGAACATGAGCTAACAATTGTGAAAACGAAGCCTAAGCATTATCTGAATATTTTATATTGCATTAGAGACTATGCCAGGGGACATACACAACCTGAGAGTGCAAACAATTTCTGCTTTTCCATTACAAAAGCAGTACCGTTCATATCACTCATGTTTGTCTGACAGTGCTATGGGGATTGACCACAGCAAGGCAAAAAATAAAAAAGTGTGATTTTACATGGATTTGTCCCTCACAAGGAAGTCCAGTGGTTGAAAAAGCTAGAGAAAGCCCAGAAGTATTGTAATCAGCTCAAGCTGCTGTGCATGACAGTGGCTTGTGTGTCACTTGTCATTTTAAGAAATCTTAAGCAAGCATTTGAATGTATTTTTCATTCTTTTCTTTTCAGATTAGATATTTGTGTTAAATAATGTTAGACAAGTGTATGAGTTGTTAGTGTCAGGTTCCTAAGTGTTTTTTTAAATTTTTTTATTTATACACAGTCGCATAACATCATTTAAACCTATTCAGAGCTTCAGTTATCATCTTAATGTAAAGTTCTCTCACGTTCACGTGTATTCATAAATAAGCACTGTTGAATTCATACGTAGACCTAAGCCTACTGAGGCAAGGTCTTATCTTCATGTTGGAAGACTTGACATTATTATCATCCCTCATATTATCAACTGCACATCGCTGAATGTGCACATTTAAGAACTATATTAGAGCCGGTAGTGCGTGAACATTTGTTTCCAGATATTTTACTAGAAAGAAACCGTGATTTCACAGCTAATTGAAACATGGTATAACCAAAGGCAGGGGGTAGTTACGTTTACAGTGTCACCCAGATGTCATTACCACTTGATTCTTTTATTGTAAGATTGGTCATTGATTACTAATCCAAGGGAATATAAATTTGATATTCTTCGCATGACATGATCTTCAATGAGCAACTGGAAACAAATAATGTGATACACCCTTTAAAAAAGGACAGAAGAAACAGGAAAATGAGTGAAAAAACCACAATGTCCAGTGTGAGCCCAGTGTATGTGGAATGTGGTGTTGTTCCAAAGATGCGTTGTGAGTGTTGTCTGTGGTGCCTTAAAAATTTAGCAGTGTTCCTCATTTCTCAAGTGCCTCTGTGGTTGTCCTGTCTAGCACACTGCTTCTGGATTGGTCTCGGGCTACTTTAGTGAGCATGTTTTCTTAAGTGAGGATCTTTTGCTAAAACGTATGTTTCAATATTATAATCCCACATTTTCGCCACAGTTACACATGAGGTATTTCAAAACCAGCAATGACTCATTCTAGCTTCAGATCACACTATAGTGTGCCTAATAGGGCTGGCCCAAATAATTAGAAGTGGTTAGTTATGTTGGTATCCAAATAACTTTGTCTCTGCACAAAACCCTGCAGTTTCTGACACAGCCATTGAAGCTGAAAGAGCAAACCTGCTTGAAATCACATTTGTGGGAGCACTTTAGATGGTATGGTTTGTAAGTTTGGTAAACAATCTTTAGTATTTACGTATAGTAGTACACACCTGTGCTCTCTGGTGACAATGACACTAAAACTGAGGAGTTCAGCATATCGGATGACACTATTGTGTCACCACTGATGGGTCTGTAGTTCCAAAATCTTCAACTCTTTCTTTACACTCTTACTGTCTACATGCTTCATAATAGCTCCCTTTGAACTAGGGGCTACAACTACAGCTTCTATAGCAACATATAGAGCACAAACAGCTTGACTTTAGTTGGCACATCTTATTATCTTATATCTTTAAGCTAGCACATTGTTTATACATTTATAAACTGAAAATGTTTAAAAGTATACTTAATTACAGCCCTTTTGAGAATGAGGCAGAAATACATAGAAATGCCATTTGGGTCAGCCCTATATCTTATTTTTCTCATTTTAAGTCAATGGCATGTCCTTCACACCTAAAGTAGCCAAGGCCAAACCAGAGAGATGGATCTGAACCAGAGGGTTAGCTAAGCCTGACTGCTGACTGTAACATTATCAGAAAGCTTACCAAGAGTTACCTTTGGGGAGCTTTGGTAACATAAAATCCTTTTCCTTTTTTATCTGGCGGACTGTGAGCTTAGTAACACTGCAGTGACCCTGCCAGTGCTGTCCTGATGTTGTGGTTGATGTTACTCCTTGGCCTGGTAAGTCAGGTGTGTTTGTGCAGTAATGATGCTTCTTGCTAAACCTTAGTGCAGTTCCTGTACTTACCGTCCTCATCTTAGTTCAGACAGGTTCTTGTTTGCGTTGGTCTCCCCAGCCACAGTGCTACTGCAAGGCCCCATTCTCTGTCAAATCGTGTGTATGCAGTGTCCAGTGTTCTAGTCTTGTAATTGCGTCATTTGATCTCTTTGTACAAATACAGCAACACCGTCGGTAATAAAAATGTGAAATTTACCTCTTGCTTGGCAATGTGTGATGTTCTTTTGTTATCAGTGTATGAACAGCCTTCATATCCGAAATGCTGCCCTTTTGCTTTCTCACATAAGCACACACACAGTAATTATTGGTGAAAGCTCTTTTAGAGGGAGAAGATACTGCAGGCTCCAAAAGTGGAGTTCTTTCTATGCTCTGGCAAATTTCTACTGTTAGCTACTCATTTAACTTACATCTCAACCACGTCTGCCAATAATGGTTTACGACAAGCTCAAATAGCCTTGCTTAATCAACAGAGAAGAAAAGACTAACCCAAGAGGCAATGTGCTCATCAAAGTGTGCACACCCACTCAATTTAAGACAATTATGTTGCAAATACAGGCTGTTGGTGGGTTCACATGTCACAAATGAATACATAAGAAGATAGGTGTACAGTAGACACTATATGGACAAAAGGATTGGGATGCCTGACCATTACACCAACAGGGTCTTTAATGGCATTGCATTCAGGTACATAGATTTTAATATGGATGTGTTCCCCCATTCATTCTGTAGAGCATTTATGGGGTCAGGCACTGATGTTGGACAAGAAGGCCTGGCTAGCAATCTTCACACCAAATTCATCCAAACATGCACTGGAGCACAACCATCCTGGAATAGAAAAGGGCCATCCCGAAACGGTCCACAAAGTTGGAAGCATGGCGTTGTTCAGAATGTCCTGGTATGCTTGATTTTATAAGCCTCTGGCAGTGGGTATGACTGAAACACCTGAATTGAATAATTAAGAAGCTCCCTGCAAGACACTCAATCTGAGCTTGTACGTGTATTGGTCTATAAGGGGCAGTAATATTGTGTTCTTTCTACAAAATATTTGAATTATAAATGAAAACTTATGATTCATGATTATGAGATAAATTTTACTATTTCTTTGTTTGAGGCCTAAAACCCACGCTTCTTGCCACAGTATTATTGTTTACCACTAGGGGGCGCCAGTATAACGCTGATGGATTAACAGTGACAAGGGATTCACTCCACTCATAAACGTCCTGTTTATTATGCTTTGCTTTGAACTTATCTTTTTAATCTCACTGAGACATGTACGCAGTTTCAGTCTGAGTGCTGAATACTAATCTTTACTGTAATAAATGCTGATGATTCATATCTTAATGATCCTAATAGTTTTTTGTAAGCACCACTATAGAACTTTCTATGATGGAGTTCATATCAGTTGTTCTATGGTTATAAAGCATAAAATAGTTTAATTGGTTTTCGATTAAGTCACAGCCTTCTGATCGCAGGGGCAACTCCAAAACTACTAGGCCACCAGCTGCCCCAGAATGGCCACAGGATACATATTCACATTTACGTCTCAGAAATTACAGTATGTATTAGTTTACAAAATATCTTAATCGTTCCTATGCAGGAACATAGCTGACCACACATGAACTGAAGCTGAGATTCAATTGTTTGTTTAATGTTATTTATTTAAAACTGTTCTCCATATGTGGAGTTCACTGCAGATTTAGTTCCAGCACACACTGGCTCTGTCTGAACTGGACTCTGTCTGTCACAACCATATCAGCCTGCAGCCGCGGCCCGTGTTCCTTAACCACCTCAGGACATGTTCAAAAGACGTGCCTGTGCTGGAAGGAGATAAAAAAATTTAGGATAACACATCACCAAATGGCACTTTGAAGACACAGATACTGAAAATGGGCAGAGGCAGGCAGATTATATATTATATCTGATAAGGATAAGACTCTCCGAACTGGATGGCATGAATGAAGAAAAGAGACTCTCAAATTTCTTCAAGAGAAGTCCAAATCACAGTTAAAAGAACTGCCCTGCAGGACAATCAGACAATGACCTCAGTTACCTAGATAGATAAACAACACATCTGTGATTTATTTATTTTCTTATTGGCTTTTTTGTTTAAGCTTAACTCGTTAAGAGCTCCTTCTGTGTAGAAGGAGCGAGGAGCAGTGTCTGAACCAGGATATGAACAGTAAGAGGTGCTGTAGTGTGCCAGATACACAAGGGGGATTTAAATCACATGACCAAGAGGTGATATCATGTTTCACCACTTCAGTTACTTCATTCAGCATCATGTTAGACCCATTCACAAGCTCCTCACCAATGACGGAGGACCTGTGTGTGCCAAGTAAACCTTTTGTGTATTAAATAAAGCTGAAACACCATCATTAATTCCTTCATGAAGCAAGAAGCAAGTATCCTGTGCACTAGGCCACCACACCTTTGGGATGAACTGGAACAAAGATTGAACTCCAAAATGTTGTGGAAAGCCTTCCAAGAAGACTGGAAGCTCTTATAGCTGCAAAGGGAGGAGACATAGTGTATGTGCACACCCAACACCTCACATCCATCTTTTATTTCAAAATGATGGGCATTAATATACAGCATATCTTCAGTGTTATTTTAGGCTAAGATTGTGGATTTAGTTTGACCTTGCTTTGCTTGGTATTGATGTGCTTTTAAATTGTTATGCTCAACAATAAAGCTGGGTTGAATAATGATGCAAAAGCACATGTGAACTCAAATATGTATCAATAAATGTTTCATTAGTTAGTCATTTTTGTCATTGTCACTATCTTTCATCCACATTACTATCATGCCCAAAGTGAAGGGCTTGAATATTTCTAATAGCAACTATATGTATTTATATATAATCACTATTGTGCACATGTTCTGTCTCTGTAAATGTACAGTATTATTTGGGCAGCTGGTAGCCTAGCGGTTAGGGCTTTCGCCCTGCGAGCCACACACTGCTCCCCGGGTGCCGTGTTCACGGCTGCCCCCTGCTTCACTTGGTGAATGGGTTGAATTTCGTGCTGTTTACACTGTGTGTCTTCGGACAGTCTGGCTGGTGAATAAGGTTTAGCGGTTTGCCGTTTATGCCATTGATCTCCCTAGTAACATTAAAAAGACACTTTCTTTCTTAATCTTATATCTCCTCTTGTGGTTTGAAAAGATACCTTATGGTTCCTCCACTCACTGTTCACACACACACCAGTCTGTTCCGCTGCTCATCAAGCTCCCGCCTCCATCTGTGCCTGTTCAAAGTGAGGCTGGTTTAATGCAAGTCATTGTCCACAAGCGAAGGCTCGAACAGCCTCATCGTTAAGTGGCATTCAGAGATTGAAACCAAATCCTCAGAACGTATGGCTCCCGCTTGTAGGACTGCTGTCAGATATTGTTCAGTGTGTGCCCACCGAGATGTACTTCAGTGACATGCACTAAAGAAGCCCTTTTGTCCGCCTAATGAAGTCTATTCAAATTCTGAGTCTCTCGGGTGATTCAGAATAAGAACGGCACAACAATGGAGGTCAAATGTGACATGCTGATAATGTGGCCAATAATGAAAACGGCACAGCTGATAATGAAGCAAAATGTAGCAAAGCAGGTGAGGAAGAGTCAGTTGAGACAGGAGGTGCACTACAGGCCCGGGCCGTCTCATTCATGAGATGACCCACAGCAAGGATGTTTTCTTGTAATCCATATCTAGCATTAAAAATGTTCTATTCTGTGTTTTAAAAAAGTTGCTATCATTGAACAATGCTAATTAGCGACAATTTACTTTTGTTCGTTGCTAGCAATATTAGTATGTTTGACAAAACTATTCTTTTAAGCCGTTAAACCATGTGTTTATTCATTAGATATTAACCTATGCAGTTATTATTCAGGAACAATGTTTAATTATTGCTTTTAAAGCACAATGTTTCAGTGATGAGTGGAGTTTTTCTGAGTGAAAAAAGTGCTTTTGTACATAAGTCTGAAAGGAAAGAGCCATTGGCCTTTTGTGTTGTTGATCTTACGCTGTTTAACTCTAAATAAAATACAGTTTAAGACCTGCAAATATTTCAGAGGTAAATGTGTTGAAGTAATGTACAGTGTTCTGTTTAGACACTGAGAGCAACGTTAGAACATGAGCCCATAGCAAACAGTAGAAAATCAGTTTAGCATGTGGTTTGATACATACAGATTTAACATAAGCAATATTTACCTTATACTGAAGGATGTGGAACACCTTAAGAGAAAAGCTGTTGTTGCTGATGTCTTCAGATGTTTTATCCAGAGATAAAATAAACTCTTTTGAGCTATAAGGTCATTCTCACTTTCTAGTTTTTTTCTCAAGTTATTGGTTAGTTTAAGTTTAAGTTACACATTGAACAAATATGTCACGATTCCCCTTCTCCAAACACTGAGGGCAGACGCATATGCAGACTTCCATTCTTAAATCCTTTATTTCCAAACCAAAAGTCACAAGGTCCAGAACAAAACATAAAACTGTAGTCAAAACAGGAAATACGTGACGCAAGTCAGAATAATGGTGGACCGACAACTACTGTCGGTCCCTAATGAACTTAAACACAAACACATCTTTCTCCTGAGCACACCAGCAGCTGAAACAAATGATCACACAAAATACACCACACAAATTTCATACAGCTAAAATTTCTCTTGAGATATTATTACAGTTTACATTATGGTGCACAAACTTGTCATGTACTTTATATTAACACAGTAGAAATTAAGGTTGTTTGTAGAGCAAGATGAAGGAAAAAAATCCAGCCAAAGTCAGACACAGCTTGAGCTGTGCACTCGCCACTGAGCTATTTCACCCACTATTAGGTCACAAGACCTGTGATGTGTTTCAGTGAATGAGCTTCTGCTTTCTTCCATTCTTTTAACAGTGCTTACCAGTTAGTCCTTGACTCAGCAAAAGACTCAGATTCTCATGGGTTGGCCTGCTGGGCTGTCCAATGATACAAGGCTGCTACTTTGTTCTTGTCCTGAAAATAAAGGTCTAAGAAACACCTTTAGTTGATGAAGGATGATATGGCAGTTTGTTTGATTTTAAAGTGGTCCTTTATAAAATTGCATTAAAGAACCATTTTTCTTTTTTATTGCTAAGGATATACAGAATTGTCAGGCTTCGGGGTTAAAATCCTCCACAACAACAACAAAAAAACTTTTTCTGGTGGTGTCGCAAAGGGGACAAATATCTTTTTCGGGGGACAAATAAATAGTTTCAAATTTGCTTTGCACTGTAGAATGGCCACTTAATTTAGCTGGAGCCAGTCATCAACCAGTGAGCAGAGACAATAGACTGGTTAGGGCCATCAAAGGGTCTCCTCAGGGTCTCTTTCGGCTCCATCCCTGACTTCACCTCTGCTCCTCCAAGCTTTCTATATTGTGCAGGCATCCTATCCTTGTCATCTTATACAAGTAGGCATGTTAGTCAGTCAACTGTGTATGATAAACCTATAAATCAGTCACAACATTAAAATCATTGATTACAATTACACCTGTTAAGGGGAAGTGCATATTAGATTCTTGAAGTTGAAGCATGAGGATCTGATTGACTTTGATAAGGCCTGAACTATAAATACAAGAAGATTACGCCACAGCATCTCAAAAACAGCAGGTGATATAGGTAGGTAAACTTGTCTCGTTTAGTGGTATTGTTGCTCTTTGTTCGGTCCTGTTTTGCACTTGTGTTCTGTTCTGTTCTGCTCTTGTGTTGCACCATAGTCCTGGTGGAACGTTGATTCATTTTTACTATGTACTGTGTATATGGTAGAAATGACACTAAAAATCTACTTGACTTGACTTGAATATGGGGTGTTCCCAGTATGCAGCTGTTAGTACCTACCAAAAGTGGTGCAAGGCAGGACAACTGGGGAATCAGCAACAAGGCCATGATGCAGTGGGGGAGCAAAGGCTAGCCTATCAAATCCAATTCCACAGAAAAGCCATTGGAAAATATTTTGCTGTCTATGACAGAAAGGTGTCAGAACAAACAATCCTCCACCAAAAACGCCTAGAATCAAAACAGGACCATGGAACAATGGAAGGTGGAATGGATGTGAATGGCCAGGTTTAGGTCCTGACATCCATATGGATGTTACTTTGACACCAACCTAACATTTTTTCAGCTTAGTTTTCTTATTTTATGCTTCAGTAGAAGTAAAGTCACTATTATTTGACCATACTTGGGAAAGCACTGGTCCATTTCACGTCATCTCTTAAATTCTAGGCTTATTAAATCCTGAGGCATATTTTCAGTAATTATATGTAAAACAATGCAAACTGTCTGAGTTATTTTTAAAGGGCTTATGTCCTGCATTTTTTGTGTTTAATTATTCCCCCTGTGGTCTGCTTAAGATGTTTATGTGGTTTTATGTAGCAAAAACAGTCATAATGCATTTTAAATGACCACTTTCCCGCCTCATTTTAGCCCTTAGACTTGAACAGGCTGTTTCAGTTTGACTGATATATGTAAATGAGCTTTGCTTTTACTGGCTGCCGTGTATTGTGCATCATTCTAAAAACAGTCCAGGTCAAAACACTACTTAAAAGTGAATATATTCAGCATGAATGGCTACACTGCTGTGGGGTGAAAAGGTAGATACATGTAAATGTGTTCGTATTTGTGGAAATTAAAAACTGTTTTGCAGCTTGGTTTTCATACATGGACTGTACAGACTGGGGAGTGGATGACACATTTTGACATTTTAAAACTGTTTATATGCTACATTCAATTTTTTTAAAGGGTAGGAGCCAGCGGTGTTGCTAGATATTAAGCTCTACTGGGGCATAGGCCCCTCAAACCATGTTTTCTTTATAAATAATAAAAATTACAGGGGCCTCACAGTGGTGCAGTGAGTAGCACTGTTGCCTCACACATCCAAGGTTGGAGTTCGAATTTGGGTCCTGTTCTTGTGTGTGTGGTGTTTGCATGGTGGTGTGGGTTTCCTACTGGGTCTCCGGTTTCTCCCACAGTCAAAAGACATGTTTTTTCAGATGAATTGAGTAAATGGTTTGTGTGTGTGTGTGTGTGTGTGTGATTCTGTGTCTGTGTCTTTGTCTGTGTCTGTGTGTGGTGGGCTGGCCCAGTGTGAGTCCCTGCCTTGCACTCGTAGACCCCGGGATAGGTTTCATGTACCTGCCACCCTAATAAGGATTAGGGGGTTATAGAAAATGCATGAATGATTATTATAGTTTCAAAGCAACATTTCAAACATCTTAAATAAAGTATACAGATACCAAACATAAATATTGAAACTATTTTACACTAAAGAAAGTCATATTAAACAGCCAAATTACTTATTTTGTTGTTGATAGCTGAGCTGGAGGGGTGGTGGTGGTCTGGTGGGTAGGATACAACTGGGTCCCTGAGTAAGACCCTTAACCCCAAGTTAATCCAGGAAGACCTTTCATTTCCTGTAGTTAGGAAATGAAAGTCGCTTTGGATAAAAGCATCTGCTAAATGCTGTAAATGTAAACGAGATTTATTGGGTCATAGCACATAAATACCAGGGCACATGCTCCAGTTAAAGGAGTCGAGCAACGGCACTGGCAGGAACATTTTATTTCCTATAGAATAGAAGCCTGGAGGTCTCAGACATGTTTAAAGGTCCCATGACATGACTGATTTAGTGTGCTTTTATATAGGTCTTAATGGTCCCCTAATACTGTATCTGAAGTCTCTTTCTGAAATTCAGCCATGGTGCAGAATTCACACACCACTCACACACATAACCGTTGCGTACGCACAAAACGGGACCTAAAAGATGTGTACGGCTCTTTATACGCAAACGTTGCGATCTATAGAAAAAAACTTGACGGCAGAATGCGCGCAAATGTACGCCAACTTTGACCCATGCGTACCGCGGGTGAAGTGGGTGAGCAACAATGTGTGTGGCATCAGTCCAGGGGCAGCTGGAGCCCTAGTGGTTAGGGCATTCGCCCTGCGACCAGAAAGTCCGGGTTCGATTCCCAAGACTGCTAGGCACCTCTGAGGTACCCTGAGCAAGG
>JBBPDB010009611.1:0-13097 GCA_037974465.1 Brachypetersius altus | reverse complement strand
GCATGAACAAAGTGCATTCAGAGCAAGTGCTTTAAAAACTGGTGAAAGAACAACATTCTCTGGAGTCCTTTAACAAATAGTGTATTAAAACAGAGACTGGCAGCCCATATCTTAATCACTCGACAACTTTATTGCTTTTTCAGGCAGAGTGTGTGTGCTCTGTCCCTTTGTGGATACACTCTCTCTAGAAATGTCAGCATTCCACGCTTTACAAAGGTCTTTCCGAGTGTCTTTCTTATGGAATATATGGAAATGAAATGCGCCCACACTAGAGACATGCCGACTGTAATCCAGTCTGGTGCGTGCAGTCTGCGGTTGTTGATTGCGTCACTGTTTTCGGTCAAGTTAAAAAAATATTTTATGCATATTTTGCCATTTTCGGCCGAAAATTTTCGGTGGCCGAATATTCGGTGCATCCCTAATCATTCATTTTTATATATATGAATATATATGCGTTGTGATGCGCAGCCCAGGGAACAAATGATACGTACAGGCCGGAAGGCCTAAACCCACAGGAACACACACAGACACGAGTGCGAGGGCACAGCAGAGCTTTATCTCAAAAGACATTTACAGTTCAAACCAAACCCCCACCACCCAGGGCTGAACTCGCTGTCTATCTCTCCATCTCTCCCTTTCTCTCTCTCCCTATCCCCCTTTCTCTCTACCTCTCTGTCTCTTTACAACCCTCCCTCTCTTTCTTTACAACCCTCCCTCTCTCTTTACACCTCTCTGTCTCTCTTTATAACCCTCCCTCTCTTTACACCACGCCCCCTCTCTCTTTACACCTCTCCGTCTCTCTTTACAACCCTCCCTCTCCCTTTCTTTACACCTCTGTCTCTCTTTAAAACCCTCCCTCTCTCTCTACATCTTTCTCTCCCACCTCTGGCCACACTTAAAGAGCCCCATGCTCTGCCTCCTCACCTCAGAGAATATACTTTTATTTTAAATTTTTACTAGTGTAATATAGTATGTAAACATTTTAACTAAGCAGAAAAAATACCTACTTATATCTGTATGTTAATCCTACAGCAGGTAAACCCTGTAGGAATATATATACCGCTTTGTTGTCTTGACTCCTGTTTAAACCTTTTTCTATCCTTCTGTGATTAAATCTTTCATTTTAAGCACTAGATACATTATTTTACATGTTCTTTTTCAAAGCTACCTTAACCAGTTGCTTTTTTCTACTTTCTCTGGCATCTTGGACAACATAATGGTACACTGATTACCCAGCAGTTGTTAGGGAGTACCTGGGATACACAGCATGACTTCCAAAGTGGTCAGATTACTGTACTGTTCACTCTACACATTGTGTCCTGTAATTGGATTCTTAGAGTTGTCTGCACCACATGACTGATCAGTGACAGTTGGACAAACAAAAAGCTCTTTCAGCAGAAGGAACCACCAACAAGCCTCTCTAGTCTTCAATCCAGAAAGAAAACACATGAAGTGAAGTAATGGGTAGAATAAAGCAATTCCATACAGGAGACTCTTTATCTGAAGTGCCATTTTGGACTGCCTTTAAACTAGACCAAAGCAGCAGATCTAATTGGATAAAATGGGTAAAATAGACTTTGTCTGCATCCCAAGCCTATATGTTTGTGTGGCGAGAGGGGGGTGTTGATTATTGGGGAGCACCTTCTTCAGGAGTCATACGCTCCCATAGATGTTCACTAAACCGACAACGCCACCTTGGGAATTTCACCCAAAGAATACCAATTTTGCTCTATAAACCAATAATTTGGACATGCAAGTTCATTACCTAGGAGGCAGGAGACATGGTTCCATCTATCAAAAATGAGTTTATTTAATATACTTTAAGAGAAGGAAACAATAAAACCATCCACAGTTATAAATAGGAGGGCAAATAAAACAAAACCCAAGGAGCTGGGATTCGGTAAGGTGGGCCCACAAAGCCTGGATCACCACAAAAGGACACTCACACTCGTGCACACACATGAAACCAAAATCACAAGGTTGAAACAGCACACAAAAGGAAACTCCACCACCATCGAGGGACCACCACCACAGGTACCCAGCTCCTGAAAACAACCAAAAACAATGTTAGGACACAGTACACACAATACACAAAAGCATATGTAGGGAGCAAAAGAACAATAAAGCAACAAAACCAAACTTAAGCAACTAGGGCAAAACCCCAGTGACACTAATGCCCTTCACAGACACACAAACCACTCACACTTAAAAATCCAGGGTTAAAATACACCATTAGTTAAAACAGACTAGTATGAGGCAAGGCAATGGGCAACACCAGAGGTTACACAGACCTCAATGACGCCAGCAGAGGCAAAACACTCACCCATAGAAACAAAGCAGCTCCATCTTGGAGGCAAAGCAGCAGTGTTCCATGCATGTGTATGTCAGCCCCAGTCCACCTTAACGTGGAGAGCGCCGACTACGAGCTGAGCCCATCAAACCATGGAAGCCAGCATGAAGAGGAATCAGCAGTCTTCCACCTGCTTCACGACTGCTTATAACAAAACCCCATTAGAAACTATTGGCAAGAATGCACAGCAAAATGGAGCTGACCTACCAACCTCAATCAGCAGTAGCAGCCACTACTGGGAAGGGAGAAGCCACAGCAAGGGCAAAGAGGTAACTGTAAAAGATAGGCCACGACCGTCTAAGCAACTTAAACCCCAATCACACCAACTTGGCAATACAAATTGAGTTTCTTGCTTACCTGTACATGCAGTAAGAGCAAGGTGCACCAAACAGGAAATGCCCACACAACAGGAAGGGATGAGCCTACAGGAGCACTCTATTTATAGTGTGCCCTCCAATTGTGATTAGATAAATCACCTGGGCCCAACAGCCACAACAGGCAACCTTATCCTGCTACATTTGGGGAAAAAAATACATTATTCATATGAATGGCTGAATTAGACAGCCTTATCACCCTGTGGACTTTCTCAGTATCTTGCATGTTGGTCCACATCTCTGCAAGTTCATCATACACTAGTGATTTTAGATTGACCATATGTTCAGAGAAGCACACTGAGCACCATTGTCACAACCTACAGGACATGTTAATACTTTGGTAACAGTCAAACTGGGCTAATTATCTGGTAATGTGAATCAACAAACTGATGTGGACATGTTTAAAATTACAATTAAAATGAGTTTTTTCACTGGAGTTTGCTGAAGTTTGGTTTGAAATACAAGTTAAAAAAATAAAAAACATTGTGGTGAAGGAGGGTTCCCACAGAGATGAGTGTACAGGGAAAATTGCAACTTGCCTAAAAAGAGCACTTTAACAGACAAAGTAACAAGCATTAAAGCAACAACTAGCAAAACACAGCAGCAAGCCCAATCCAAGACTTGTTTGAAAAATGGATAAACTATTCTAAACAACTGCCCAAGCAGAAGCTTTAGAATGATTTAGAGTGGACTGTGGACTACAGAGTGATGAATACCAGGTACTCTCTCTTATCTACTAAATGGAAGATGAAGCAAATGAGTGTACCTTCTTCTGACCTCTGGCTGATGGACAAAAGGAATCATACAGATTTGAAAGGTACTTTTGATAACCATTTAGAAAGTCAAGATAAGAGATGCACGTTTGCCACATTAAGCTGCAGCTTTACTCAAAAATAGCTGTATCAACAGCCATGGCGGCATGAAGATGTGAAAAGGCTGTGATCAGTACCATAAAGAGGCGATATATCATCCAATCCAGGCACCATTAATCCATGCTGACTGAAGAAGAGGTGTACAGAGACAGAAACTGATACAGCACATTTTAGAAGTTGTCCACAACTCCATGCTCAGTGAGGAGGTGAAGGATGAGGTCAACAGACTGGAGGCGATGGGAGTCATTGTCAAAAACCCTAAATACTGGTGAACCTAGATGGACCAAAAAATCTAATGAGAAGATCAGAATTTGAGTTGACTTCACCTAAGCAAAACCACCTGTATAGGAAAATACAAACTGAAAGCAGGAGTAGCTCAGCTGCAAGGAGCTAAAGTCTTAGACTTAGGCAAATAATAGACCTAGATGTGCAGTTTCTTATTGGGCTTAAATTATTAACATGTACAATATCTTATGATGTCCTACCATGCATATTTTCCTTTTGGGTGCTAAATCGTTATCATTATGTGCAGTATCTTATTATTATGGGATCAAAAACACTTACTGAATAGCATTCATTCCTTAGTACTACCTATCCACCAGAAATCCTGCGTACTGAAGTGGAGCTTCTGAGTGGAGAGATGGGCGAATACAGTATGCTGATGAAGTTCAAAGATTCAGGACTGACCATGTTTGCTTGGACAAAATCATATTTTTGGGAGGCAGGCATCAGGGCGAAACCCCGATAGGATCAAAGCAATCATTGAAATACCTCAGCCAAAGGATATCACAGGTCTACATGTGTTCATTGGCATGCTGCGTTTCACTGGTGAATTTCCACCAGGTGTATGTGTGCTGCCGAGGAAAGACAGCTCTTGCATGTGGGATCGCAGTACCTCAGTAAAATCCAACATGAAAGATGTGTTTTTAGGAAATGTCTTACTCCATGGCATTAGAGGTGACCTTTCATGGAATGGGAGGTGGACACCCATTGATTTTATCTCCGGAGACTTCTCCAGCACCGAATCTAATTGTGTGCAAATAGAAAGAGGTACATATGGTATGTAGAAATTAATACCACTGTGGTTTGGAACTCACCTTCAAAATAGCAAAGCACTTTGATAAAATCATAGGTATCAAATTACCTAATTACATTCCATTACATGCATTTATCCAAAGTGACTTACAATTAAGGAAACACTCAAGCTTTATGACTCTGGGAGTTATAAGTGCTCGATCTTAAAGTAGGGAGTATTGTAAGAAGATGTAGCTTAATCATAAGAACAAGTGTGATTTAGAATAGATTGTGCATCACTAGAGGAGGCACTCTCTGAATAGACAGAATAGTCTTCAAAAGGTTCCTGAAGAAAGAGGGTGATTCTGCTGCCCTTGTCATTCCACCAGTGTGGAACCATGAGTGAGACTTTTATGCTTTTATATTTTATTTTATCTCTGTGAAGCCAATACTGAATGACCTCTGTGTATATGCTACATGAAAAAACTAGCTTTGCCTTGCTGTTGTGTGTATCTCAGAGTATTTAATTTAACATTATTTAACAACAGCATCCACTGCTTCGATCCTGTTAGTTAGAGGAGGACCTGACAGGAGAATTCAGTGAGCAGGGAAAATAAAGGCAAAGTGTTAAAAAAAAAATTTTCTCTCTCTCTCTCTCTCTCATTCTCTCTCTCTCTCTCTCTCTCTCTCTCTCTCATTCTCTCTCTCTCTGCTGTAACCTCACAATTTCCATAAGATGCCACAGGCTATGACTCTCAGACAGCGATTTACCATTAATTTTTCAGCTTGAGATTTTTTTTTTCACAGCAAATAAATTACTCGCTGAAAAATCATATTATGCTGCATCAATTTGTGGATTAACCGATGCAAATGGTATGCTAATTGGATAGGATTAAATCTGCGTGACAGATGGTTTCTGTATTGTTCTGATATAGAGTGTAATGGGCCTCCTGTCAGATGTGTGTGTGTGTGTGTGTTTGTGTGTATGTGTGTGTGCTTGTGTGCATGAACGCACACGTTTGTTTGTGTGTGTACGTGTTTGTGTGCATGTGTATGTGAGTCTGTGTGTATATGTGTTTATAAATGTGTATGTGTGTATGCGTGCTTGTGTGCATGAGCACACAATTTTTGTGTGTAGGTGTGTATGTGTACACGAGTATGTTTGTGTGTTAGCTTGTTTGCATAAACAGACACTTTTGTGTGTGTGTATGTGGGTGTGTCTATATGCTTGTGTGCATGAGCGCACATGTTTGTGCGTGGGTGCATGTGTGTATGTGTGTGAATGTGTGTATGTGTGTATAAATGTGTGTGCGTGCATGCCTGCATATGTTTGTGTGTGTGTGTGTGTGTGTGTGTGTTTATATGTGTGTTGGTGCATGTGTTCATATGCATGCAAAAAACACTTGCCTTCAACACTGAGAAAGAGACTAAATATAGTTACTGTGGTCAGAAGTAACAGTAACCCTTAATGCATCACTTTATTACATTTACCAAATATTACATATGTACTATTTACATCTTGCCATGATCCACATGCGCAGATAATTTTATGCTTACATATCTGTAAACTTTTCCCATTTCTGATTGACAAACTTTTTCCTTTCATGCACAAGAACTCATTCATGCAATCAAGTGTCTTCTTTTGGTAATGTAACTTTGACAAAATATTCATGTTTGTGCAGATGGGGGGGTGGGGGGTTAATTTCTGTGAGTTATCAATCATTTGATTTAGAGAAAGCAGAATCTGGGAAAAATATTATTGATGATAGGTCATTTGTTTTGTAAATGTGACACGACATATTTTTCGTTACTCAGCAGGCACGCCAGTTAAATTTTCCATAAGTTTATTAATCATCTGCGCAGAGAGAGCTTCATTTTCACGAGTGATTTCACTGCCGAAATTTTTCAGTAGGCCCAATAGAGCCTAAACAAAAACAAAACAATACACATTTTCCTCCTTACACTGGCTCCTGGAAGTTCAACATTGTGGGATAAATCAATAGTAAAATAGTAATTGTAATAATGTTATTGTGATCATTATTTTTGTAGGGCCTTTTTCAAACCCAAGGATGCCTTACAGCAGTAACAAAGTACACACGCAATTTCCGCAACACACACATACGCATTGCAATATGCCAGGGGAGCACCCCTCAGAACACTATGTACAGTCCATTAGATCAGCTTTTGTGGATCAGTGGTGGTTTCTACAGGTGAAACAAGTTTTCACCCAGAAAAATTATATAAAAACTTTTTTATTGGTGTGAAACAAATAAATGCTCATAAAAATAAGGTTGCTTTCCTAATTTCAGCTCCTCAATATGGCTCTAGTCAAACAGCACCACCCACAACCGCGGTGAAGTGTCCCCATTCATTTCAAAGTAAATCTTGTCAGACCCCAGCGGCTCGTGGATTTTCGAAGTGTTAATGGACGCTAATGGTAAATAAGTCCCACCCGTGAAACAAGCAACTGCCTTCTGTGATTGGGTAGTTCTTCACTTCAAAATGACTGACATAAACCTGTGGCCAGTCACCGCCTTTGAAATAAGTTTTCACTTCATTCTATTTTATGTACTGAGCTCTGACCTTGAGTGTGAGGCTGAGGCATCATACATAACAAAATGCATAACATATTATTTAGTATTATTTATTAATAATATTTCTTTTTATTTTATTATTCGTCTACGAGCGCACAGAAGGAAGGTCATAAGCTTGTTAGCTTGACCGCTTGTTAGCTTGACCGCTTGCTAGCGATGCCCACCACCACCACCCAGCCAAGCTGGAACTGACTGGCATAACAGAGTGATTAAAAACTTCACCAGGAGGGTAGAATTAGTTTATAAGATGAGAGAGAGGTTAGATATGTTTTATTGGGATTTAGAAATGTTGTTAATTATGTACTGTTGAAATAAACATTACTATTACATTTGTAAGATATGCACAATAAAATACTTTTTATATTTTGAAATGATTTTAAAGAGGAGATTGAGGGAAGAACAGGAGAGAGAAGATACATCAAAATATGAGGCAGCAAAAGCAGAACATGGAGGTAAAGTACTTAGGGCAAGAAAATCAAGCTGCCCAGGGACCACAGCAAGATACTGAGTTTGCTTTGTGGCGCGTGACGGGGATGAAGGGTGGTTTGTTTCACCAATAATATTGACCAGGAGCCGCCACTGATGTGGAGGTGAAGCAGCCTCTCAGCGTGGTAGGCCTCATAGCTGTCTGCCAACAGTGCTCCAGGTGCCTCATCCCAGACCTGCAATGGGTAACTTTCCCAAAGGGCCTTGAGTGGTTCGGCTGCTTTGGGCTGCTGATGTGTGCTCCTCCTCCAGCCAAGGACAGCTGGTGTTCAAAACCAGCGGAGATTGTTGATCTGTGGACTAGAGACTCTCAAACTGCTCCTCACAAAGACAACAAAAACTGTTTCTACTGACTCTGTATGAATTCTGTCAGCCATGGAGGTTCCCTTTATTGTTCTCTGGGTCGACCATAGGAGGACTATTTTTGACTCTTGGTGTCTTCCTCCAGATTTAAGGGGTTTTCCTTGCCTCTGTCACTTCTGACTTCCTCACTAGGTTCTGAATTGAATTGATATGACCTAGAAGGCCACAAAGCCATGGAAGTCCTAAATATACATACAAACTGTTCATAAATAAAAACAGAAAACTAATGTAAAGCAGCACATTTATGGAATCATATTCTCTCTCTCTCACACACACACACACACACACACACACACACACACACACACACACAGTGAGGCCTGTTTACTGAATTCAAATGAAGATCAATACATTTAATTGAACCAAAATGATATTATTACTGCGGTTCCTCCTTCCCTCTCTCTCTCGAAATATACCTGTTGCTATTTTACAAAATCTGTAAAAATTAAGAAGGCAAAAATAGAAGTATGCTGCAAATAAATAAATAAATAGAATTAAGCCTATTTTTACTCCGATTGCACCAGTTTTACTGTGTTGAAGCACACTTCACAGGACAAGCACCATCACATACATACGCTGATAAAAGCAAGGAGTGGCACAGATTCAGAGGCCTACTGTACTGTGAAGTCATATTACAGGTGCTGATGGGCCCACTTAGATGAAGCACACATCCATCAACACTTAGTATAGTGCAGCACCCTTTTTATTTATTATTTTTTTATAGAAGCTTTTAATGGCAGAACTCTCTGTCATCTAAAAGCTGTTCAAACTAGCTCCACAACCTTGGAAAGGCTCTGAAAGGCAGTATTGACCAATCACCCTGTTTTTCCCCTCTGCTTACGTACCCATCCATCAAAACTCTCCTAGCAACAGCTTATCCATCAGAGAACGGCGTGGAGAGGAAGACGAATTGCTCGGCATCCTGCGCGACTGAACTGGTGGCAAATTTCCAAGATACCAAAGCGAATTGTGCAGTTTCACCTAATGATCAAATGCAATCAGTGCAAATAGAGAAGAGCCACATCAGCGTCACTTAAGGCCTCCGTTCACTTCGCTGCCCCACAGACAAGCAGGATTTTTTTGCTGTTTGTGGGTTTTTTTGTCTATCTAATGGGCTCTAATAGTGTCAGTTGAAGATCTACATAACGCAGTAACACTCAGAGTCTATTAGTAAAATCAGATTTTCCACAAAAAAGTCTTTTGATCCCGCAACCATCTATCTTTGCAGTAGTGAAGAGATAGTTTCAGTTACTAATAAACTATACAAATGAATACAATAATTAAACTTATTTGTTTTTTGTTATTATTTTGCAACACAGCATTGCAGCCCTCTTGCACAAATCTGTCATACAACCATTAGGAATCCACCCATGGTGATGAGAAATTCACTGAGGCACAGATTAATAGTGCTGACCTGATAGTCAGCCTCCCAGCAGTAACATCAATTGCAGTATATTTATTTTCAGAAATTATTATAGTGACGAAAAGGTAATGCGACATGTAAAGGTTTTCACACCCCAACTAAATATCAACTAGTCATGGATGCTCACAGCTAAAGTCCCACCGTCAGTGAAGAAACTGAAGAAGAAAAGAGGTTGGATCTTACAGTAACACAATAAAATACATTCATGAAAATCAGCCTTAAGCAATAACAGATCATGCTGCAAACATGACTTGGTTGTTTTGGTTTCTTCTCATTTAAATGAGCATTTCTTTCGCCCTTGAAAAGTATTTTATTGCATTAAATGCCTGTCATTTCTTTATAGGTATCAGAAGTTCTGTAGGCAAGAACACCTTTGTCATGTACAAAACCAGTCAAAGTCAGAACTGAGTCCAAAGGGGTACAAGTCAAGTACAAATGCAGATGAGAAAGGCAGAGTTTATACTGAGATAGACTAAAAAGAACCCAATTCAAAACGTACTGACCTGCTTGTAATGTGTGTGTGTGATGCTAGAAACACTGTGTATCTTCTACTTCAAGACGATTGGTTTCACTGTTATCTGCAATGATCAGAAGACAGCATAACAACACTGTAGGAGCCACTCAGGTCATATTATTCACTTAAGCAGCTGTTTAACTTGATTCCCTTATCATTATGTTTGTGGTCAAAATGAAATGATAAGAATGGATGCATGGTGCTCGGTGCCGTGAAGACAATATTCCAGTGCTCATTTTTGGAACAGTTTCACTAGTTGGCTGGTGGTGGACTAGTGGGTAGGATACTTGCCTTCGGACCAAGAGGTCATGGGTCCGAATCCTACCTTCATCAGACCACCACTGGGTTCCTGAGCAAGACCCTCAACTCCAACCCCAAGGAAGTCTGTCCCCTGTAGTTAGAGAATTTAAGTCACTTTGGATAAAAAAAAAAGTGCCTGCTAATTGCCGTAAATGAGTAGTACAGACGTATGTCTCAGCACTGACTCATGTTGCTGGCAGTATCTCAGTCCAAAGGCTTTTGAACTTACTTGTATTTGCTATTGACACATTCTCTGAGTTGGCTGCAAAGCACTTCGTAAGTCTGCTAAAGTCTATAAATGTAAATGTAAAGACTGAGGATTTAAAATGCCCTTTACTGTCTCCAGATTGTGATCCGTGATTAAATATTAAATATGCTGTGCATGTAAGGTGATTTATGATGGTTTCTGCAAGGAAAGTGGAATAAAACACCCTAAATCAAGATTCAGCAAATTTGGCAAATAAATAACAATTGTCTGTCAAGAAAAAAAAGTGCAGACGTATATCATTTTTTAAAATTTGTTCCAAGCAGAAGTGGTGTTAAATTTTTTACACTTATTGAATCTTCAGAATATGTAATCTTATGAAGGGTGTCCAAACTTAATTCTGCACACAAGCTTACTTCTGCATAGACAGCTGGCAGGGGAAAAAAATCATACAACTGGTCCTTCTGGGCAGCTGGTGCTCTTGTAGTTAGGGAGTTCGCCCTGTGATCAGAAGGTTGTGGGTTTGAATCCCTGGATTGCTACGGGTCAGCTGACCTGTACTGCCCTCACACTCTGCTCGTTGATGACCGCCAACTTCTTCACTTAGTGAATGGGTCAAATATAAAGAGTTTCACACTGGTGGTGTGACTATAAGGGGCCAATTTACTTTACTTTAAAGAACAAAAATGTTGCTGTTCTGACCACAATGTGTATGCATATCTCTGCCTAATCCTGCTCCATAGTACAAAAATGTCCATTTTATTATTTAACATTTGATTTAATTACATATAGTTTTTTCAGTTTAGCTGTACAGACATTCCTCTACTCTTTTTCATTTCTTTAAAACACCAACAGCACCTTCATGATAACATTGTTCTAGAAATATAATGTAGAAGTAGCTTTTGCTCTATCCTTTACAATGCAGATGTGTAACTGAACTGGACAGAAACAACTCAGCTACCAAACTGCACTGAGGAACTTTTGTACTTTTAAGAAATTTTGGAGCCTGGAAATTTTCCATTACGACCTGGGAGCTTTAAGGAATCCCGAGAAGTTTAATTTTCACCTGTAAGAAGAAAGAACCTGACATCTCAAAACTCTAATAACAGGTCTCGTTATAAGCTGAATCTATGCTGAAGCAATGTTGTGTCTTTCAGTACAAGGAAACATGCTGGAATTACTGTCTGTGGCTAATGAAACACAACACAGAAATTAGCCTGAAAAATTCCTTTAAAGAGTTTCCTAACCAGCTCTGGGAGTTTCGTCTCTTTTCTGCCCCAACACACTTCACTCATAGAATAATTATCCATCAATTAGGAGAGAAAAAAGTAGAACACATCCCCCGTGAAAGAAAGGTTTTAAATGCTTTTACAAAGTGCACATAATATGGAAGGGAAGGAAATAAGGGCAGCCTAACTGTCCAACACAGAGAGAGTGAGGACCATTAGGCTGTCAAACCTGACAGACATACATACTATTTACATGACATTTTACCTTGCCATAGTTAATGTAGCAGGATGTTAAATTTCATTTTCTACTCTCATTAAATTTGGAGTATAAACAGCAGCAGGTCAATTCAAATTTTGTACACAAATGAAACATACATGTTCTGACAGTTTGTTATAGTGAAGGATGCAAAAATGTACTGCATTAACAGAAGATGCTCTTTTTGGGTCAGTTCCAGCTTATCAAATGCTCAGAGGAAAGGAAAGAAAATAGATTTTTTTGGGGGCATTTCTAATGTTCAGTTTGTTGCAAAATTTGACTACAACACAAAAGATGTCTGATATTTTCTAAACTAAATCAAGAAATGGTTCTGACAGCGACAGCATAGATCATTTTTGTCTTCTCCAACCCTTTTATCCAGTGTGATGTGAGCCGCCTTCTTCATTTAGCTTTCACTGAGCTGTGCTGCTCTTGAGAGGGTCTGGTCCTTTATTTTCCCATCTTAGCTCTGAGTGTGCTCGAGAGAAGAGTGTAGAGAGAAGCTTTAGATTGCATTGCTCAGGCACATATTACTGCCCTATATACATTTTAATGAAGGGAGACTGGGAGTTGTTGAAATGGACAAGAGAGAGAGAGAGAGAGAGAGAGAGAGAAAGAGAGAGAGAGAGAGAGAGAGATGTTTTAAATTTATAAAATATATTTTATTTCTAATGTTTTCTGCATCTACATATGCATCACTACACCTGCACTTTTTGCAACAGCTGAGAAAGCTGAACCTCCACAAATCCATTCTCAACACCTTCTACAGAGGCACCATCAAGAGCGTCCTGACCAGCTGTATCACAGTCTGGTATGGAAACTGCCATGCCTTCAACTGCAGAGCCCTCCACAACAGCACCCTGCTCTACACACAACCCCCCACTACCCCCCTCAACAGCACCCTGCTCTACACACAACCCCCACATCCCCCTCAAGAGCACCCTGCTCTACACACATCTCCCACCCCCCTCAACAGCACCCTGCTCTACACACAACTCCCACACCCCCCTCAACAGCACCCTGCTCTACACACATCTCCCACCCCCCTCAACAGCACCCTGCTCTACACACAACCCCCCACCACCCCCCTCAACAGCACCCTGCTCTACACACAACT
>JBBPDB010009590.1:0-13099 GCA_037974465.1 Brachypetersius altus | reverse complement strand
AGAGGAATATGAATCGTCTCGCACCACACACACACACACACACACACACACACACACACACACACACACACACACACAGGGATGACTCAGCCAGTGTGCAGAAGCTGCAGTGCCTCTTTGATGTAAGGGTTCAATAAGAGATAATTACTGACTGGTGGCAGAAGCTCTGATGGAAACAAACACACACACACACACACACACACACACACCCACACACACACACACATACATACACACATTGAGATAATACCAATGAAGACAGTGAGAATGACATTCAACTTTCAGCCTTTGTCTTCAGGACTATAAGGTTAAATACAGTCCTGAGGTGAAGTCCACTGTCTGTCAGAAGTTTGGGGACGTCTAGCTTTTCAAAATGCTTTAAAACTGCGAAAGCAAGACGGGTTTATTTGTATTGTAAATGATCACAGACAGAGGTAATTCAATGTGCCTTACAGAGATAAACTCTGCATAAAAAGAAAAGTAAGCGATAAAAGTAAGCACAAAATCAATATAGAATAAAAGTACGATTTAAGATGAAGTTAAACGAAGGCATAGCATGCAATATGAAAGAATGCAGATAAAAGTGCGTGAAATGTGTGCAGATCTTACTGGCAACAGCAAGCAGTGAAATACAGGGCATCTTTTAAAACATTCAGGGGCAGATGTTGGGGAGCTGCTTCCAGCAGAGGGCAGTATAATTAAAAAACTAAATGCCTTTTAGTTTCAGATCTGGGCTCCGTTAGCCGAGAAGCTCCAGCTGATCTAATAGACCTTCTATGCTGATGTTAATCAAACATCTTTGAGAACCATCTAGTTTGAGGAACTGAGGACTGCAGTAATGTTCTGTTTTCCTGTTTTTTGTTAGAACTCAAGCAGCAGCATTTTAAATAAGCTGTCTATTCAGTGGAGCTCCAGTCTCTCTGTGGGGTTTTCACTGTAAATAGATGGACAATTCAGTTTATTTGCAGGTGAGAATATGTGAGAATAGCCACCTTATGTCAAGTGTGCTTTGATGACATTAAGACATTAACACTCATGGTTTAGTTAGTGTTTACCCTGATTAAGCTTCATGTAGTTCAACGTGTGGCCTTCAGGACAATCGATGAATTTTTAGCCTTCAGTCTTCTCTTTACTCTAACTGAGCATCAAAATATCTCTCCAATGAAATATTTAAATGGAAAGTGAATTAATTTGTTTTGGATACTGATGCTAATTCATTAGACAACAGCATGGACACTGAGCTGAAACAGACCTACGTTTCAAACAAACATCCCAGAGGTTTTTATTTTCTGACAGTTCCTAAACACCCTTCCCACTCACAGATACATTTCAAAGACTAATTGGATCTACATAAATCACACAAGTGGCCTATTTCGGATTCAAAACAAGTTTTGCCAAAAGCTGACGAATTTGCATCCTTGAAAATTCGCAGTGTGTTTGAAGATGGGAATGAACCGCTTCTACAGGTGAAATCAGGGGAGCTTCTACTCAAACCCTGCAGCCTTATTGGATAGGATTGGTGACCCCTGGTCTATCCCAGTGGTCACTACCCCAACTCTTACCCATCTCTAAAGCCTTCTGTTTCAACCAGCTGAGGACTTATGAAGAAGTTACATTAGCCAGAGCAGATATTATAGGTATTGTGGCTTGAGCTGAATGTCACAGGATGGATCTCCAAGAGTTGGAAGCCACAGGGCCTCCTAACTTTGCCTTAGGTAAGAAACTGTGAAGTGCCTAATTACTCCAGCAGGCCGAGGGTATCAGTATCATGAAAAAAAACCTCCATATTTTTATTCATCTGTATTCATGGAGAGACCTTGGATGAGACCTACTGAGAAAATTTTTGCTCCTGGCCGGCTCTCCACTCTTGGCTGGCTCTCCACTCTTGGCTGGTGCACCAAACAGTTTGACTGTGATCTCTCACTGCAGAGGTTTCCTCAAAAACTTCACAGACAGCTCATATGTTTACGGTTTGCCAGTTTGCGATAACGTAATGCACTGACCTCTAAGCAGGTGTATTTAGATGAATATTGCAGGTGTTAATATTTAGTTATTATATTACCGACAGTGCTCTGTTGGGAATAAAGCCAAAGGCTACACATTCTGTGGTGCCAGCATGTAACTGAAGCAATAATTTGTAAAAGAAATGCATCAAGTCTGCTCTTCATACCAATACAGCAATTCTCCGGTAGCTTCTGCCCAAAGGTAGCCATGAGAAACTTTTCAAATTTGAAAAGAAGGCACCGCGTCCTCAAACTTCTGATAGACAGCGATCACGCTGGGTAATGCTGCGGGACTTAGGAGGCCTCCCTTGGACTCAGCTGGACTAGAGGAGACCCACTGAGCTCTAAAGGAGGAGGAAAAAGAGGAAGAAAAGTGCAGAGAGAACACATTACTTTCCCCTCACTGTGAAGTACACCCACACACAGTAATGCCCTGAGAGCAGAGACAACCTGAGGTGGAGAAACACAACAAACGTGTTGTCGGTAGCTGTTCCGCCTGACACAGTGTACACACTGATGCAGATACAATTCTGTTTCAGACAGTGTGATATTATTTCTATTGGTGAGCTGCAGCTGGATTACACAATGAACAATTTTTCAGGGTCATCCACCTGCTCTGCCAGCTTGTAGCTGATGATGAGTTTCTTCTAGCAACAACCTGTGGATACAACAGACGAGTTGTATCCATCTTGTTGACGTCAAGAGAACATGCTGTGATCGCTCTCTGCTTAAAATTGTCGGCTCCCAGTTCCTTAAATGTAGTGATGGGCTATCTGAAGGCGAGGCTCTGAAGCGCGTATCATGTATAAGGGGGCGTGGCACACGAAGCCCCGTTTCGAGGCGGGCATTGTTTTCTAATGGAACCAACACACACACGAAAAAAATCACCTATGAAATGGTTCTGCCCCACGCTCAGAACGACTTCTAGATGTAGGGGCACTCACCTGATGTCCTCACTATGCTCTACAGTGGAACTATAGAGAGCATCATCTGTAGCTGCATCAAGGTTCAGTTTGTGAATTGCTCCACCTCGTAAGGCAAGAGGATCCTACAGCAGATAGTGAGGAATGAACATTTAGACCACCAGCATCGTGGATGGCCCCACTCACCCCTCCCACATCCTCTCCTCCCTCCTTCTTTCTGGCATAACATTTACTGACGAGACGTTTTTTTTCCCCCTCAGGCCATCAGTCAGAACTGAACCATAAACTATACACACACACACACACATACACACTCCTGTATCAAACTGCCTCCTTCTCCCAAACTGTTCCATAAAAAAACGTACTCCACAACTGCAACAGTAAATACCCTAAACATATTCTATATTCTGTACATTCTCCATCCTGTAGCTGTTATTGGTGGCTATTTCCCCACAAATATGTCTACTTTTCTACAACAGTCTTTGCAATTCAGTTAGAAAACAGTCACAAAACTCTTCACTCACATTAGCCCTCTTCTCCCCACAGATTCGGGTCTTGTGGAGCTCTGGATCAGGACTCCGGAATCCCCTAGAGTCTCTCACTAGACACCGCCTACATCCACCTCAAGCACAGCAGGAGGGTTATGTTGTGGTCCTAGAGGAACACTGTGGTTCTGGAGGAACACTGTGGACCAGAAGGAACACTGTGGTCCTGGAGGATTGCTGTAGTCCAGGAGAATCGCTGTGATCCAGGAGGAACACTGTGGTCCAGGAGGATCGCTGTGATCCAGGAGGAACACTGTGGTCCTGGAGGATTGCTGTGGTCCAGGAGGAACACTGTGGTCCTGGAAGAACACTGTGGTCCCTGGAGGATCACTGTGATCCAGGAGGAACACTGTGGTCCAGGAAGAACACTGTGGTCCAGGAGGATCGCTGTGATCCAGGAGGAAAACTGTGGTCCAGGAGGATCGCTGTGATCCAGGAGGAAAACTGTGGTCCAGGAAGAACACTGTGGTCCAGGAGGATTGCTGTGGTCCCAGGAGGAACACTGTGGTTCTGGAGGATTGCTGTGGTCCCTGGAGGAACACTGTGGCTCTGGAGGAATGCTTTTGTCCTGGAGGAACACTGTGGTCCTGGAGGAACACTGTGTTCCTGGAGGAACACTGGGATTCTGGAGGAATCTTGTGTCTGCTTTATCTCTATAAATTGCAGAATAAAAGGCTTTTAAATGTGCTGCTCTTGTTCTCACAATGTGATATAGTGAGATGTTAATCATGGGCACAGATAAAGAGATGGATAGGAAATGCAGGGTCAGCCCTATTAAGCTGTGAGAATCTGGAGGTAAATTTGAAACCAACCCGAGCCCAAAACATATTTGGAAAATGATGCTCTAGGCGAATATTTCAGCCTCTGTGTATGTTTAGCCTGTTTCCCTCTCCCTGAAGGTTTCTTCCTTTCTGTCAGTGGCTCCCTGTGTCTCTGGCAGATGGTGGCTCCTCCCCCAGCTCTCACACCTGAGATGATGGTGGTGACTGGCACACACACACACAGCTTCGTACACACCTCTCTTTTCATCGGCCTGTGTTTCTCTTCCATCCTCCTGTCAAGTCTGCGAGTAGCTATTTACACACTTGCCAACACCAATTTCCCCAGACCGCCCCTTGCTGGAAATACGTGTGTGAACAAGCAATCTGCCATCGAACACCAAGCTATCTGTCAGTCCATCTGTCTGTCTTCCGCCAGTCCACCGAGAGTCAGGATACTTTATTATTCACTGAATTTAGGTAAAATGTCATCTTTTCCTTGGAATTGCATATTAAACACTATACTTCACATCATACACCATCATGCATCACACATTTATCACATATCTTACATTGCCTTACATCATACATCACCATGCATCAACATACATCATGCATTAGGTATCCTCATGCGTCATACATCACCACATATCATTCACTATCATAAGTCATATATCAGGCTTCACCTTACACCATACAATATATATCATCATACGCCTTCCATCATATACATCTTTACATATCATATATCATACACCACCATACGTCACACATCTTACATCATTATACACCACCATACATCAGGTATTTCTATTGTAAGGCCACACCCTCCCCTTGGATGATCCTTCCTCCACCAGTTGTCATACATCATACAGAGAAAGAGAGAGAGAGAGAGGGAGAGAGAGAGAGAGAGACAGAAAGAGACACAGAGAGAGAAACAGAGAGAGACAGAGAAGAAAATAAAGTGTAAAAGAGAAAAGAAAAAGCAGAAGATGTTAGAAAGAAGAAGCAGAGAAAGAGCTAAAGAGGGGAAGACACAGGGAAAGATCTACAGAGACGAAAAGAGAGCAGAAGAGGAGAGTGAGAGTATGTGAGACAAAGTGAGAAAAAGAGAAGAGAGAGGAGAGAGAGATAAGAGAGAGAGAATAGAGACGAGTGTTTAAAGCCGTACCCCTGGCCTTTGTAGGAATGATTAGCTTAGCATTGTGTGATCATTGTCAGTCAGTTGGTTTTTCACCGCGCTCACAGAACGGAATTAGACTTTCAAATCGCCGCAACTTCGCGCCTCGGTGGCTCGGCTGGTTCGGCGTCTCGGGACGACTGAGCCAGAAGAAAAAGTGGGAGAAGAAGAGGAGGGCGCAGAGGACATGGGTGTTTAAAATGCTAGCGCTAGCAAGCCTGATTTCTATTCACACGAGCTGCCAGGACTGGAAAGGAGCCTCTAATAACGAGGCGAGTCAGAAGACACAGCCTGTACTGATGCCAGCAGTCATGATGTGTTTAACTTTTTCACCTGGCTGACAGTTCCCTCTGTGAATGCCAACCGTTCCCTCTCTCTCCGCGCCGTCGCTCTGGAGCGTACGGAAGCTGAGAGCTCAGACTGACTCCAGAGTGAAGCGCCGCCTGATTAAAATGATGCCTGACTCTTATTTCAGCGACTTGACTAAGTGCACGCTCGGCGCCGAGCTAAACCAGCTGCAGCGCCGCACACTAGATTAGATTAGACCGTCTAATATTAATTGAAAATCAAGAACAATGAGGCCGCACTTCATTATGAGCTTTGATATGGAGGGGTGACTCACTGTTATTGATATTACTCGTCTGCAGATATTCACACCTCGTACAAATTAATACCCCACCATATCTCCGCTAGGTGTGAGCTGCATAGACTCGCAGGAAGGAGCCGCAGGGCTCCGACCGAGAGCGATAACTCACTACCGGATTATTAAAAGGAAGAAGGAACAATGTAGCGCTTCATATTTGTTTACTGTGACATCACAACCTTAACATCGACATGTCAACTTTTACACTCCGAGACATCAGCTCATACAAAGATATTAGACCACATATGACCTAAAGAATGCTCCTATATCCCTGAATAAAAGATATTAGAATGTACATGGCCTAAAGAAATGCTCCTATAAACTTGAATAAAAAATATAGGAATGTACATGGCCTAACAAAATGATCCTATAGACGAGAACAGGCGATATTAGTCCATAAACATTGAAAAAATGTGTCCTATAGCTAGAAAAGGGGATATCAGTGCATAAAGACCTAAAAAAAAGTTTCACATGAAAAAGAGATATTATTCCAATAAAGGTATTGAATAATCTCAGTAAATGCTCTTATGCACTACAACAGGAGATATTTTTCCATGGATGCATTGAACAAATGCTCCTATAAGCTAGAACAGGAGATATTAGTTCATAAATCACCTCAGTAAATGCTCTTATACACTACAACAGTTGATATTAGCTCATAAACACATTGAAGAAATTATCTAATATACTAGAATAATAAATAAACACTCAATAAATGCTTCTTTACACTAGAATATGTTTTAGTCAATAAATTGCCTAAATAAAGACTCTTACGTGATAATTTAAGATTTAGTTACTTCAAAAGCTTTGGGAGCAGGGCCAGGCAGAAAATGACAGCCATTAGATTTAGTTCAGACACTGTTGTGCTCACGTGAGTTCAGAGACTGTTGTGCTTATGTGAGTTCGGAGACTGTTGCGCTTACGTTTTTACCGAGACATGGCTCAACGTCAGCGTACTGGAGACAGCTACGGCTATTAGCAACATGCTTTTGTTCCGAAGCGACCGTGGTGCTACTCTTAGCAACAAAGCAAGGGGAGGGGTGCTTTGCATTTGCACCAACATGGACTGGTGCGTGAACACTGTGCTGATCTCGAGTTACTGCTCACCGCTGCTGGAGCTTATGTCTGTCAGATGTAGGCCATCCGTTTTATTTACCGAGAGAATTCACCACTGTGCTTCATAGTCACAGTGTACATTCCACCCAGTGCTAACACAAACAATGCGCTAGCGTTTTTTTTCAGAATATATCTCCTCACAAAGATCGGGTTTAACATTTGTATTTTGGGTCAACATCATCGAAGTTTAGAGTGAAGTGTGTCGTGTTGTGTGATTGCTGTTTGGTATAATGTCATTGTGATTGACGTCTCCAATTTGCGCTCTGCTGCTGGTCAGCAAGACTGAATCAAGTTGGTCAATGAGTTCTTTGGCTCTAGTGATTTAATGTATTTTTCTTTATCTAAATGCCTGTAGTAAAATGTTGTTGTTTAATACTGGGTGCATTTCTTTGGATGCTATGGATTGTTAAAGATATCAACAAAAACCGGACAAAAACTTTAAATGTGATTTTAAATGTGATTTTCAGTTGGAAAATGGTGCTGTGAGACCATGATTCAAACGATTGTAACTTGGCAACCGTTTAAGATACAGCTTTGACTAAGATATCATTTTAAAGCTTTCTCTTCTTTTTAATGATCCCAAAACCTCAATTTTGTGGCTCATTGTGACACATTGTTTTTGTAGGTGCCTAAGACTTTTGCACATTACTGTATAAGAAAATTTAGCAACTTGCAACTGTATTGCTGCATCATCACAGCTTAGAGGGCACTTCATTTTTAACTAATAATGGGCTACAATTAAACATTAAATCGTGATTAATTGTGCGATTTTCTGCGATTAATCGCAAGTGATCACATGATTTTTCTGCCTTTGATTGTGATTAACTGTGATTAATCGCATTGATATATGCAAAAGTCAATAATGAATTCAAAATTAATGTATTGCGCACTTTTATCTTAAAAGTACTGCTATAGAAACAAAAGTGCAATAACATTTGCAAACATTTTAAACAAAAGTTTTTTTTAAACAAAAGTATTTCATTTACACAGCTGCAGTATTTCTTATAAAACTTAAACATTAATGTAATCACATCAAATATAAAACCAAAGCTATTTGCCCCTGCAGGGCGTTCAGGTTGAATCTAGCTTATTATAGAAAAACAAGTTCCTCTCGGAGTCCAGAGCCACGATCAGAATATTATAACATTGTGAGCAACAGCACGTTCACATTTATAAATCTGTTGCAGCAGAAACATTTTTCTTTTAACTGGAGCAGGAGAAACGGTCTGTGTTCAGTAAATAATGCGTTAACGCGATAATAATGCTTTTATAAAATCTTTAAGCAAGTTCAGTTTAATGGGAGTGGAAAAGACTTTGAGTTCCTCTTTTAGTGCTAGTGACAGACTGAATTGTTGGCTTTGTGAGGTACCCATGTTGAAGCAGCTGACTGAATGACTCCATGCCACTTTGCCCTTGTGTGGCATGGCCGTCGTTTTATTTCAGCCCGCTCCATTACAACTGGAAATGATTAATTAATGAGCTCCAGTGGCAAATGATGCCGTTTCAAAGGGATCTGTTACAACAGGGCTCATGGGCGACCATGTAGCAGGGCAAAATGGCCAAGCAGAGATGGAGCCCACGACCATCATTAATTCATCAAGCTCAGGAGTAGTGTTTAACGAGCACGTCTGTCTACACTTCTGCAGTGTTTCTCTGGCTGTGCTTCACAAACGACTTTAATGTCAGGCAGCTGGGCCTTAGATAGACTCTCACTGCACAGTAACAGCAAATTGGTATATGGAGTTACCTGGAAGGGAAAGAGAAGGAGAGAGAGGGAGAGATGGGATGGCAAAGGAAGAGAGAGAAAGAGAGAGAGGGGCAGAGAGAGAGGGAGAGAAGGAGAGAGAGAGAGAGAGAGAGAGAGAGAGAGAGATGGGTTGGCAAAGGAAGAGAGAGAAAGAGAGAGAAAGAGAGAAGGGAAAAGGGAGAGTAAGAGAGAGTCAGAGAGAGAGAAAGAGAGAGAGAGAGTCAGTGAGAGGCAGAGAAAGAGAGATACAGACAGACAAAGAGGGAAAGAGTGGTGGTGGTCTAGTGGATAGGATACTTGCCTCTGGAGGTCAAACAATCCTACCTTCAGCACCACCACAGGGATCCTAAGCAAGACCCTTAACCCTGGTTTCTCCAGGGAGACTCCGCCCACTGTAGTTAGGGAATGAAAGTTGCTTTGGATAAAAGCGTCTCATATACTGTATTCCATAAATGTAAATGTAGAGAGATGCTGATTGATGAGTGCAACCAAACACCAATGGGATGAGTTGAAGCATTGAAGCGTTAAGAATACAAGGCTGATCAGAATCCCAGGACTGCTAGTGTCACCAAAGAGGTTCCCTTGAGCAAGGTACTGACCCCACACTCTGCTCCCAGGTCAGCGTGAGATAACTTGACTTGAATAAGCACCATCAAACACCTTTGGGATGACCTGAAGTGCTAAAGAGTCACCGAACACTTTTGTGAAGAGATGGAGTGATGAAGCTCTACTGAAATCCTTTTGGTTGCATGCCAGTGATGATCCTGACATAATTACCCCAAATCAGTGCTGACAATTTGCCCTCACAGCTGAATCTACTGTAACGTTTCAATATCTAGTGAAAATCCTTTTCAGGTGGGACCAGTTAATACAGCCCACTGATATTGATATCACTGGTCAACACTGAAATTGTTACTGACTTAAAAAGGTCCTAATGAATCTGACCAAGAAAATTTTTTTTTTCATATGCAGTAATCCCCCTCTTTTCGCTGGGGTTACATGCCAAGAGCACCTGTGAATAATGAAAAAACGTGTCATGTTTTATATTGTCACAGGAGATCGGGTTAACCGGCTCCCGTGATTTACCTCTGAGACAGGCAGGCAGGCAGGCATCCATGATTTCAGGCTCTTTATTCACACAAAACATAAAGAAATGAAACCGGGCTCAAGGGCCGCTACAGACAGAAACTAGAAATGTGAGGCGATGGACCGATGCAGAGGTCCATCTAACTGGAAACTAAATACATACATGACACAGACAGAAAACCAATCAGAAAACACAATCAATTAGAATAAACACAAGACAGGTGAAAACACAATGTCAAAATAAATGTCAAAATAAAAGTACCCAAAAACCATTCCAAACAAACCTCAAAGCCGCGACACCGGGGTGGCAAGGTCCAAAAACAGAAAACCAGAAAACCAGCAAAACAAGAGGGAAGGAGGGCGGGGGACGGCGACGGCTAGGACAGTGTCCCTGCTCACTCCTCGCTCACACGACGCGGGTGTGAACCCCTGGATGCTGTCCTGGTCCAGTGGTTCATGTCCCTCACCGAGGGACCCCTCAATGTCCATGGTGGTCGTCCCACCACCAGGGAGGCCTTCGGCCGGCAAGGTGCCCTTAGTCCCAGAGTCTGGGCTTTGTCTCCCCAGCCCTATAGAGCACCCTGCCATGAGCCTCCCTGCAGGCACACCGCTGCAGTCCGACACGTAGGCCCTTCCTTGGGCCTCGTTCTGGCGCTCCTTGCGCCCTGCGCCGCAGTCCAACACGTAGGCCCTTCCATTGGCCTCGTTCTGGTGCTCCTCGCGCCCTGTGCCACACTCTGGCATGTAGGGCCCTCCTGGGCCTCGTTCTGGTGCTCCTCGCACCCTGTGCCGTACTCCGGCATGCAGGCCCTTCCCTGGGCCTCGTCCAGGCTCTCCCCTGGCTCAGTCGAGCCTGTAGGCTCCAGGCCGCTTCTAGCGGGTCTCTCCCTAGCCCCACTAGCTATTTCCGCAACCCCCATAATCCCCCACCCCATACCCAGTACGCCCCCCCAAAAAATACATGGGGGATATTCCCCCCCTCTGGAGGTGATGGTCTCCCATCGCCAGGCTGTCCTAGCCTCCCTGCTAGGTGAACGGCTATGGCTAACCAGGCTAGCCCTGGATCCACATAACCTATGGGGGCTACTGCACTAGCGGGAGACACACTGACACTGGGTAGGGGGATAAGCGGCTCCTCGAACTCGCCCTGACCTATTTCCAAAGGGCCCAATAGGTCCTGTTGTCCCCTCCCTTCTACTGTCTCCCCAGCCATGCTAGCCGCTGTGCTAACAGTGCTAATAGGCACTAGTCTGGGAACTGGGAGGTTGCGCCTGGGTGCTGGCGTGGGTTGCTGCTCCGGGAAAGGCAGCTGGTCTGGTACTGGGTTGGGAGGAAGGTGACCCCAAATATGCTCCCAGTACACTTTAATTTCACTGTAAACTCAGTTTAATGCATTACCCTAAGAGAAAATGTAAAGGTAAATAAATAATCCGCATTAGAAAACTTTATTGCTTAAAAAAAACATTAGCATAGCAATAGCGGTTAGCAAAACAAACACTCGTACACAAAAGAAAGGTTGCAATAACTCTCTCTACCCACATGTTTAGACAGGACACAGCTTACTAATACTAAATAAACGTAGATAACTTGAAAAATGGGGGCGGTTAAAACACTAAAATACGAGGACAAGATACGGAGCAGTCATGCTACATGTTGAAGCAGCTTCTTCTTCTTTTTATGGTAGTTGACAACTTTTCAATGATCTCGAATGCTGCAAATGCTGTAAAAATCATGTAAATGTATCCATTCGGACTGTAACAACATCCTAAATAAACCTAGAATTATGTAATATTGCATCACATTCCAAAAATACCAGGGAAAATGGTCCACTACCATGCTGACTGACTAATGCTGGACACCCAAAGATGCTCCCTAAGTCGTCTACGATGATTTTTAGAGTATTAACCGTAGGCCTGTTGCTTTTGGCATGCATTTCGTGATGTAAACAATAATTATTGCAGATTACGAAAAAATGGAGCCACTTTTGCCTATGATATTCATGTTGAGCACATACAAATAGATAAGAAATTACTCATTTTTTTCCAGTAACGTGTTGTATCCAAATTTGTTGACCAGTGTGTTCAGCAACTACTATGAAAGGGATGTGTGCTGGAGGGCACCCACCTGTAGACCCTTGGGCACCAAGGGGTTACATTTTCAGTACTCAAAATAAACCCACACTGCGTTGACAAATGGAGAACAGGTTCCTGCTTCTTCGCTTAATCAGCAGAAAGCAGTTTGTCTTACCAGACAGCCACATTTTTTATATAGTAATGTCTGATGGATGAAACATCTCTCCTTCTTCAGAGGTATGAGAGAGAGAGAGGGAGAAAGATTAGTCTTACCACTGACAGAGTCCTTCAAGTCCTCAGCCCTGGCTCTGAGGAAGCTATGAAGGACACGTGTGGGGTCGGGAGGGAGGGGGCGAGCAGTATTTACCCACAAATCCTTGCCATTTGGGATGCAATTAGTCCCCTGTTGTAAAGCTAATGGGGCTGCGATGTGAGCGGAGGAGTTTTAATCCCTACTGACTCTGCAGCCTCTGTAGGTCACTTTCATAACTGATACTTTTTGTCCTTCTGAGGCAGGCGGAAACCTCAGAAGAGATTTCCAGAGAGGGTTTTACTGTTTCCATACTTGGCTCCACGGAGACGCTGTGTCTGCCCCCAGTACAACGTTTACACATCCAAGAGAACAACACGTATCAACAAAACATGCAGAGAGAAGTGATGTCCACTGATATATACCGGGGCGGGTACAGGTTTGCTTCTCTCAAGTTCATGGCGTTTCACATCTCTTAGTCTTTCCCAACTCAATGTTTCATGCTTTGAATTCCATGCTGTTACTGTAACACACCCGTCTAAACTTCACATCATTGTACTCTACCGTCCACCAGGTCCTCTAGGTAACTTCATTGATGAACTGGACGTCCTTCTGAGTTCATTTCCGGATGATGACTCACCGCTCATCCTCCTTGGTGACTTCAATCTCCCAAGCGACAAAATGCAGACCTGCGGACTTGCCATGCTCCTCTCGTCTTTTGGCCTGACCCTTGGCGAGTCTCCACCCACTCACAAAGCAGGCAACACTCTGGACTT
>JBBPDB010009545.1:0-13102 GCA_037974465.1 Brachypetersius altus | reverse complement strand
GGCTCCCTGTGGCTGCTCGTGTTCAGTTCAAATCCTTAACGCTTGCTTTTAAGGCCAAAAACGGACTTGCACCCCCATACACAACAACATTGATCAAACAACGTGTCACTTCTCGTCCTCTCAGGGCTTCAAGCACAGCTCGTCTTGAAGAAGAAGCAAAGGTCAGCACTCTCAGTGCAGGGGCTGCAGACATGATGATCATCCACAGTGTGTGGAAACAAACATGTTGCACTTGTATCCAGATGAAAGAGTATAAACTGAGAACACTGAAAATACATGGATTTACATGGGCAGCGATATGCCTGGAGCTTTTACACAAACAAGGCAGAAGGACACACTGGTTCTCTCAGGTTGAAGCTGGAGGGTAATTGGTACATGAGTGCAGCCACGCATGCAGCCGATAGGCTGGTCTTCTCTACTGTCACGGTTTCTAGGAAAATCTTTATACTAAAGCCTGCTAGAGCCCTCTTGGTAGTCTGTAGTGTCTGGAATAAAGTTCTGCTCTTATAATAATCACATGGAAACGCATGTGATCGCATTCGTTAAGTGAAATTTTCATCATGTATTATTATAAGACCTCTGTGGAGTTTAGCTATGCCATATCAGTGGGTGTGTGTGCATTTGAGACATGACCACTATTGCTATGATGATGTTCAAAGAAAAACACACCTTGTCATCAAAAAGGAGGTAAATGAGTACTTGGATAAATACACCTCATATTCAGAGGTGGCACCTTAACTTAAGTTCACAAGTCATGTCAACAGTCACGCTGATCGAGGTTGCCAGGTTGCCAGGTTGATAAGAAATGCATACTGAAAAAGAATATTTTATGCTGTCAGCTGCAATATGATGCAGCCTTAAAGCACATGGCAGGTGAAATATTTACAAAAACAAATGCAAGATTAGTATGTTAATCATGTAAGGATTCAAATTTTGTCATAGCCTGGGAGCTTCATTCTCACATGCCACATACACACCAATTTCCTTTATAAAATATAGAAGGATTTGCTCGGTGCATGAAACATTTTTGTTTGCTGTAGTGCGTGGTGTGATGTGTCTGATTACAGTCTCCCACCTCATCAGCGATGTGCATGCCACACCCTCAACCTGGTAGCAACACAAGACATTGAGAGTGCTTTAACCCAGTGAGAGGCCCTTAAAAAAGTATCAAGATCAACGATTGGCAAATGCCAGGCACTATGGAACAAGCAACACAGATGCACACAAGCTTCAGTCTAACCCTGGATTTTCTCTCTCATGACTATGAGCCACTTTCTACTGGGTTCCATCACCATGGTAAATTATGTTACATGCGCGTCAACCAATCAATTTTTGCAACATCTGTGGCATTGATCATGTGAATAGATAGAAGACATATTGCTTTTAGTGGGAGATGTCCCACTTAACCCATTCACTAAGTGAAGGTACCTCAGTGGTGCCACTAGCAGTGCTGGGATTCAAACCCACAATTCTGATCACAGGGGCAACTCCCTAACACCGGGCCACCGACTCCACATAATGACAGCTGCTAAAGAAATGATGAGACAAGAAAGATCTGCCCAAAGGAGCCATACATTCAGGAAAGATTCATCAGTAGTGCCACGTTAACACTAAACTACCCAAGCCCAGCTGGGGTTGCTAACACTCTTGTGTTGGTGCACCCTCTAATACCCAGGCAGTAGCAGCTTGCACTTTAATTTCACTTTATTTGTTTGTTACCACTCATCACTATAGAAGCATGTATAAGTGAGTTCAGTGGGGCATGAATGGTTGGTGGGTCATTGACCCACTAAACTGTTCCCTGTAGATTACCTGGAGCAGAGTTGCTGACCTTTGGTGCAGGACATATAAAAGCCCCACAAATACCACGTCTCTGTCATCATTACTGACCCTCCTAAACTCCTTATGTAATGCTGAAGAGCTCTAGGCGGCAGGTCATAAACGCAGAGTCCATGTTTTAATATAATATTTGCTGAACAGGTACTCGGAGCCATTATCGCTGTTCACAGTCGAGCCCACATTAAGGTACAAGAGAAACACAAACTGGTGTGAACCTAAATGAAACTAAACTATGTGATAAAAATGACCCTTGTAAACCAACAACAAACAAGAAGGTACTGATTCCTTTTGTCTGAGCTCATGATAAGATATGTGAAGTACCACGATGGAGCCTGTGGTGAGTGAGTTTATGATCAGAGCCAGTTTAGAGGCAATCTGTCCATTTTCTATTAATCCACTGACTGCAGAACACTAGAGGGTATATGCAAATGTGTCCTCAACAAATGAGAAAGAATGAAAAACATGGATAACATGATCTAGTTTCGGGAAAGTAGAAGCATTTATTATGAAAAATTTAGGTAGACTTTTCATAGTCATACAGCAGATAGATAGACAGATAGATAGACAGATAGATTCCATAGTCTACTGTACAGCATACAGACAGAAAGATAGACAGACAGACAGACAGACAGACTGGTAGGTAGATAGAAAATAATGTTCACCCAGTAAAGCTCACTCATTTTCACTCCAACAATAAGGATCTGAAACTTGTAGGTGTTAGCACCACCTTCTGCACCGGACGCGTGACATGCTTGGACGAACGCGCAAGAAATGGATTACTTTTTGGAAAGATGGCAGAGGACGGAGAGGAATTGATCCCGAGGGGGGATTCGCCATGGCCGTACCTAGAGAAGTTCATGATGCTAATAATGGAGAACAAATTTGTTTTCAGATGCTTACAGTGCAACCCAAAAAAGAGGATGCTCTCAACATTGAAGTCGTCAAACACGAATTTGAGAACACACATTCAGGTGATTCCCAATTAACACAACCATTGCAATGCAGTACAATCTGCAAACACTAGCAACTTGTCAACACCTAACTCTGGGTTACTCAACAAGCGTCCAGTCGGGGTAATATTGTGGCCCCCGTCATGCTGAAGATTGATGTATTATTTATATATGCAGTGTGATTTTTTTAAAATTAAATAAATACATACATAGCAGTAAATGTTGCTGAATCTCTGCAAGCGCTGTGAGTTTGAGTTGCTTTTAATATATATTTGAAAAAAGCAACACGCCCCAAACTTACATGGAAGCATTGTCCAAAAAAGAGAACATGTAGTAACAATTATATTCCACAACATCAGTTGAGTGTTTGAAATAATTTCTTTTTGTGATCTGGTGTTTTTATCACAGAATGAATGAGGCATAAAATATATTCTATAATGTAATAAAAGCAGATTAACATTGGATTATAAATATATATTTTTTTATGAAAATAAAAGAGATGGCTTGAAGAACAGGTAAACCATATATTGGCAGTGTGTTTACTGTATCCATGTTTGATGAATTTAAGCATTTCTATCTTCTTTTACTCAGTCATAGTTATGGCTGGATGCCTCTGCCAATATTATTCATTATTTTAAATAGGACAAGGGCAAACAAGACATAGATACGTAATAAACTACATTTCTAAATCAATAAAACTGAACATTTTATAGAGAGTTCACCCAGCTAAAATGGTCTCCATGGAAATGGAACATGAGCAGGCCAAAGAGAGAAGGGCACCCAGGAACGAGGAGGAGGATCACGCCATTCCTCTTACACAAGGCAGTGTAGCACAGTATTTCAGAGGAGGAGGTAGTCCCACTATATCTCAAGAGAGATTTGACAACTTCATCATTCAAGGACTGCATCCACTTCACACTGTGGAGAGTACATAGATTTATTCAGAGAGATTTTACCCTCCAGGCATTTGATATCCAGGAGAACATTAGGAAGAATGCTTGATGAGTATACATCCATGAAAAGCACACTGTCTAAGATATTGTCCAAACAGAACCATGTATGTACCACAACAGAGGCGTGGTCATCAAACAACAGAAGCTTTCTTGGGGTCACCATCCACTGGATAAACCAAGAAACACTAAGAATCTGCTCTGGTGCATCAGCCTGTCGCAGGATCATAGGGCGTCATACATATGATGTTTTGGCTGAGATGTTGGAAGATGTGCACAGAGATTTCAACATAAAAGACAAGGTGACCGTTACAACCACAGATAATGGTTCAAATTTTGTAAAGGCATTCAGTGTCTTTGCAGAAGTTCAAAGAACCATTCAAGACAGAGAAGGATGAGGAAGAAGAGGACACTGTCTTCATAAATGTCACAGACATCTTAAATGAAACAGAAGAAGATTACAGTCTCCAACCTCATCAGCGATGTGCATGCCACACCCTCAACCTGGTAGCAACACAAGACACTGAGAGTGCTTTAACCCAGTCAGAGGCCTTTAAAAAAGTATCAAGATCAACGATTGGCAAATGCCAGGCACTATGGAACAAGCAACACAGAAGCACATAAGCTTCAGACATAATCAAAGACAAGCTAGGGTGCCAGCTGATAGTTCCCTTTCCAACAAGATGGAACTCCACTTACCATGCCATGGAGCGCTTGAATACCTGTATCCTGACAAAAACACAAGAGCTGCAGGAGACCTGTGAGAAGCTTCTGGTGACTCGCTTCAAAGCAGCAGAACTCACCTTCATACAAGAGTATGTTCAGGTACATATTGTCTTTATTTTGATATGTACTTAAGTTAACTGTTGATCCTGCTGTAATCCATGTATCTGTCTGGACCTAAAGTCAGCCACATACCCTTAACTAAGCTTACTAGTGTACACATTTTTTCTAAATGTTAAACTACTACTGCCTATTAGAATGATGATTATAAATAAAGAAAAATACTAATATTATTATCATATTTTTACCATTACTATTATTTAATCCTTGTGTTTTCTGTGCATCTTTAAAGTTATGTCGCCCCTGGCCAAGGTGCTTGACATACTACAATCTGACAAAATGGCCTATGCAGGAGTGTTGGTGCCAACAATCTCAATTCTTCTCGATAAAATGGAGCAGATGAAGCATGAGGTAAACATACATCACTGTAACCCACTGATAGATGCCCTCATCAATGGGGTGAAGCAGAGGTTTGGATACATTTTTCAAGATACAAGGTTGCTCATAGCCTCTGTAGCTCATCCTATGTCCAGATGGGCATACATCCCCAGTGGAAAGTAGGCTGATGTTGTGTCAAACCTAAAAGCAGAATTAAACCTGCTTCAAACTCGGTATCCAGATGATCACATGCAGACAGAGAAATTAAAGTGAGAACCCAACTGATGATAACAATGATGTAACTGGATACTTCCCATCGCTCAGAACAAAAACAGTTCTGAATGAAGTGGACAGCTACTTGCAGTCTACTGAAACCAACCTTGTCAATGCATTCCAAAACCTGCCGATGATGAAGAAGGTCTTCCTGAAATACAACACAGGAGTCCCTGCTAGTGCAGCCTGTGAACGACTCTTTAGTGTAGCAAAAGACATTTTCCGACCAAAGAGAAACCGTCTTTCCGATGCAAATTTTGAAAAGCTGCTATTGTGTCGCGTGAATAACCAGCTCTTGTTAAAAGAATCAGGGTCCAGCCTGGCCACCTCTTAATATGTGGTGTTAGAAACTTCCATTAAGGAAACAACACACACACAGACACACACAGACACACACACACACACACACAGACACACAGACACACACACACACACACACACACAATGGTAATGCTTTGGTTTTTGCCATGTTGGTACTGTTTGGAGTAGTTTATAATTCTTTTGCTAATGTGGTTTGTCCTGTGGTTTCAGCTGCACTGAGTTACACATATGCATGCATTCAGATAACAATACATACACACTCTCAACACCTTTTGTTATTTGTTATTATGTTTGTTTTTGTTGCCAAATTGGTTTGGAACAATGATTAAATAAATAATTGCACAATTATGCCTGCCTATCTGTTTGAATGACATTTTTTATCACTAAGGTAGCATTGATTTGAAGTTGGTTCAATTTAAAAAAAAAAAGAAGCTTAGATGTAGTAAACTACATGTTGCTTTAGTATAGTTAAGCTTAATTCAATGTAGAGTAACTGATAGCTTAGCTCACTACATTTTCTAAGTAGCTTGCCCAACACTGCACGCCGCTTACGTAACCAACACTTTTCTTACAAACTGGAACTTCTGCAAGTAACCTTACCTTACCTTACCTTACGTTATAAGATCAAAGGCTTGTAAACCAACCTGCAATTTCCACAGGACCATCCCAGTAAAAGACCTTAACAGGTGTTGTGGTTCAGGGCAGAAAGACGCTTGAACCTTTCTTCCTCTCTACTCCTAATAAAATCATAGGACCCTACCAGCTCCTCGGGATTTAATATAACAATGTTTTGATAGTTTTTCTAACTCGTGGTAGGCCTACATATTTACAGTATGCTACAATAAGATATAAGAGAGAACACAATATATATGTGAGAATTTTTGTGTGAAAATAAGATATACATATACTTTATGGACAAAAGTATTGGGATGTCTTACCATTACACAAACAGGGACTTTAATGACATTGCATTGAAATCCATAAACTTTACTATGGAGTTCGCCCCCGTTGCAGCTAGAATGGCTTCCATTCTTCTTGGAAGGCTTTCCACAAGATTTTGGTGTTTCTGTGGTTGGATGGATGCCTGTGGTGATCTTCGCCATTTCAGTGCAGGTGGGGTGGGGTGGGGGTGGGGTTTGGGGGATAGGTCATGTCTAAATTGGTGGAATATTGGAAAAAAAAGAGGTTAGCACATGTTAACTGTCTAGACCCGAATAAACTAGAGAACATTCTATAGCCGCTTGTGTCTCAATGAGAGCCATGTTACTGACACCAGGCACATCTAACGTGAACCTTCTTAATCCATAACAGATATGAATGAGTGTGTGGCAGGCAATATTAGGAGCAGTTGCGTGAGAGTGGCCGGGTCGCGTGTGAAGAACGTAGCTGCAGGTGCGTGTGTGTGTAGAATGGACACTGTGCTTCTGTTCAGCAGTGTTTGGTTTAGTAGATATCTGGCAGAGATTGACTGCAGGTGTGCATTTTGACCGTCTGGCATCTGTCAGCACATCAGTAAGAGATACCAATTGACAGAGTGAGACAGAGTAAACAGTTTTGTGTTTTGGTTTGTGATTCTTTTCCCTAGTCCTGAAGGGTCTGCACAACATAGTTGTGTTTTCTTGTATCAGTCAAATAAATAGTTCATTTCCAATGAATTCGAATTAAGGAGTCCTGGTGAATAAAGTGTTAATGTTGTATGTAAACACTATCAAAGTTACCCCCACGTGTCCATAACCATAAACAAAAACAACAAAGCGAATCTGCAAAAACAGCCTATTCTGAATATGCTGTTTTTGTGATGTCACAGAAACCCAGACACTTACATACAGTCTTATGCAAAAGTTTGGGCAGCCCTTAATAAATAACAGATTTTGGTGATTTTGTAATTGAAAAGCTGTTAACACAGTCTCTCTAGGAAATGGAAAAAAATACACAATATTTTCAGCAAACATTGATGCATAGTTACTTTTCATGCCATAAATCGAACAAAAATAATAAATAAAAACATTATTATGGCACTGTGTAAAAGTTTGGACACCCTAAGAGTTCCAAAATCTCAGATTCTTTTTACAAGGTTTCAGACCTTAATCAGCTTGTTAGATATGATGCCTGGCAACAACTATCATTAATAAATGTCAGCTGGTGCCTATTTCAAAGCTTTATAAATAACTCAAGAACCATGGGTTCCTCTAAGCAGCTGTGTAAGACTCTGAATGTTTTTGATGCCCACGATGCAGGAGAAGACTACAAGAAGATAACAAAGCTTTGTCAGCTTGCAGTTTCTCACCACAGTGAGAAATGTAATTAAAAGATGGCAGTTCAGGGGACCTGTGGAGGTCAAGAACAGATCTGGAAGAAGAAAACTCTCGGAGAGAACTGCTCATATACTGGTCAGAAAGACAAATCAAAACCCCCATTTGACAGAAAAAACCTGCAGGAACATTTAGCAGACTCAGGAGTGGTGGTGCACTTTGCAGAGACGCTTGCACAGACAAGACCTTTATGGAAGAGTCAGCAGAAGAAAAGCGGAAGTAAATATCACACCATCTGTAAAAAAGGTGAAGCTGAAAAGAGGATGCTTTCTACAACAGGACAATGATCCTAAGCATGCCTCAAAATCCACCATGGACTACCACAAGAGATGCAAGCTGAAGGTCTTGGAATGGCCATCACAGTCCCCTGATTTAAACATCATTGAAAATTTGTGGGTAGATCTTAAAAGAGCTGTGCATGCAAGACGGCCAAAGAATATTACAGAACTAGAAGCTGTTTGCATGGAAGAATGGGAGAAAAGTACAAGAACTGAAAGACGTTTGTGATATCTGACAGAGGAGGTGTTACTAAGTGTTGTAGGGTGCCCAAACTTTTGCAGAGTACCACAATAATGTTTTTTTTTCTTTGTTCAATTTATGACATAAAAAGTAATTATGCATCAAAGTTTGCTGAAAATATTGTGCATTTCTTTTCCATTTCCTAGAGAGACAGCCAAACTTTTGTGTGAGACTGTATATCTGCTTATCTAGCCTCACCTGTTCAGTTTTTGAATGAGTCACAATACACTGATGGCCTTCAGATCAGAGAGTGTATCTACAGTCCTGAGCCTGCATTTGATAATATTTGAATAAATGCAAACAAACAAGAAATCAGTAAAATGTATCAAGATCTTTTTGTTTCTAGAAAGTAGTCAGAATTTTTGTAAGCTTGTTAGAATAACACAGGTTTCTCCTCTATGTCTCTTTTCATTGCACAGGTTTGTTAAATTCCATGAGCAGAACACTTTATTTAATTGAATGAAATATTGCTTGACCTGAGGTCTCCTGGGTTAAGTGAACACAACGACATACAGAAAATCACTGTTTACTGTATAAATGCAGTTGGACGTTTAGTAACATTAGTGTTTCATTTGTATGACTATTATATATTTTACACTTATTTCTATTTTGTTTCAAGTTTTTACACCACTTACTATTCTCACAGCCCATATTGTGCTTTATAACAAATGGCTGGAAGGCTGTAGTAAACAAAGCAAAACCTGAAAACTAGATTGTGGCAGAATTCTTATTTGTATCAGGAAAACATCATTACATCTCACAGGACACACTCAAATGTTGTCTCTCTTTAGGGTTTGGAAAAGCTGAGCTATGAGAGCCCATGTTTCCATGATATCAAAAGAACATTGTGTCCAAAACCACTCTTGCTGTTATTTTTAGGCTGGTATGTTTTTTTTTTTCTTCTTTGTCTGATAGTTACCAGAAACCATCTGTCAGTACTTTTCTCTCCTGATCGGTCCTGTTCCATCTGGATATGACACCATGGCTGCCCAGGGTTCAGCAAGGTCATCCCACCTTGTCTGATCCGCAGTGTAATGGAGAGAAGGCCATTTCCCAATTGCTGGCTTGAATCAATGGAACTGTGTGTCTGTCTGTACGGTTCAGTTGATTTAACAGATGTGAGACATGGGCTGTTGTCTCCCCCTTTCCTCTCTCTGTCTTTCTATATATAGTCCATCTCTCTCTCTCTCTCTCTCTCGCTCTATCTCTCTCTATATATAGCCCATCTCTCTCTCTGTCTCTCTCTCTCTGTCTCTCTCTCTCTCTCCCTCTAATATATCTTTATGTATATATACAGTAACCTCCCAGTGTTACGTGGATCAGGAATCGCAGATTCAGTCACATGTGAACTCAGAACCGAACTCGGAACTGCAAATGTCCTCTGCCTTGTTTTGCTTTTTCTGTGGGAATAAATCTATTTTTTTCTGGATGTTTTCACACAAGGGCATTCAGGGCAGGCTGTATTGAGATGAGGAATCAGAAAGACAACATATACATTTGCAAAGGCTAACAATAAAAGAAAACCAAGATCTGCATATTAATGTTATGTAATGTAATGTAATGCAGGTTGCACCTAATTATAAAAGACATTGCAGGTGGCTGCTGATTTCACAAGTAGCTATCATGATGAATGAAGCTTAGTTTTGAAAATTTCTCAGTGTAAGGACAGCATTATTGAATGACAAGCACATGGAAAAAGCTAAAGCAACGTGGAATCTTTGGAATTATAACTAATCAACGGGTGCGCCATGCAATACCGAACAATCAGCAATGAACCACCCTACAATTATCTCTATTATTACTCAGTGGAAAAAGTTTTTGTGTAAAATGAAATAAGCTTACCATGTTTGGGGAAAGAAGCTTGGTCCTAAGAACACCATACCCACAGTGATGTATGGAGGTGATTGCACCATCGAGCTACTCTGAAAACTGTACTGGGACATTACATTAAAAGAAACGTGAAGGAAGCAATGTACCAGGAAACATTCATCAGCAAAGAAAGAGAAGGAGATCCATGTTTTAACAGTTCAAAATGTTGTAGCCAAAATAAGTCCAGAGAAGTTTCTTGCATTGTTTGTACTCTGATGTTCTTATGTACAATTTCCTGTTAGCTGCCATCTATACAATTCAAAATTCATGGTTTCAAAAAGATGGCAGGCTGTCTTGTACAATGGCTGCAGAAAAACATCCCCAATCCCTGATACTGCCACCACCATGTTTCACAGTTGGGATGGGGTGCTGTGTGGTAAAATCCAGACTATCCAGACTAGTCCAGCCAACACTCCTTCTAACTTCAGGTTGAAAGGGTGGTAATATGAGGATCTGCCTTAATGAATTGGCTTTTGAATTAAATGGCTTTTTAAATTAATTAAAAATTGACTCTTATAAAGCATAGTTTTCTTATTGTATTGTACATTTTGAAACTTAACAGTACCAAAGAAAATGTTTTATTTTAAAAAGTAGGACAATTTGATTTTCTGTGATATGAAGTCTTAGCAGGTTGATGTTAAATTGCAATATATAGTACGATTTGCTTTCTAAATTTCTGGGTAATATTTATAAAATTTGCTTTGCTTAACCCCAAAGGTTTACCTTGCTTATTGTGCCATTGAACAAGAAACTATCTAGCTATGGTAATGGCTCCTATGTGAAACAGCTATTGCAATGGTCATACTAGCTCTTAGGTTAATCCTATTCATACTGCTTTATGTAACTGCTACAGTTACAGCCTCATCCTTTACAAAGAAATTGTGTTTGGTGGTCAAAGCCCTTGTTCTCGGATCACAGTGCCATGAATCTGTTGGCTGGGGGCATGTTTCCACTAAAGTGGCATTTTCCCTCCCTGGCTAATGGACAAGATTGGATTAGGTACACCTCCACATTGTTTACAAGTAGTATACGGCTGAGGCTGGAGTACACAGCAGACCCATGTTGCCTTTTTTTTTAAATGTTTTTCCACAGTGCTGAAAAACCTTTGTAAGAGGGACGAGTGGCGTGCTGTTTCATAACACAGATGAAAACCGGGCTGTGTTTGTTTATGTCTGTTCCGGCTACCTGGGCCTTTTTCTCGCGCTGCATGATGTAAACAGAGCGGCGGAGCGACAGCGCTAAAAAGCTGAAGGCCTCGTTAGCAGAAATGCAGCACATGCATGCGTAGTCACAGCCGCGGTGCGGAGACCTCAGCGTGAGGCGCGCTGGAAGCTGAGCTCGAGTTTGGCTGGCACTGTGAGTCAGTGTTGGAGGGGTGTGGGTGTTTTGGGACGGAGAACAAGCGGCTCTGTTTTGGTTTGGTTTGCAAACGAGACCATGCGTTCCCGGGCCCTGGCTAAATTAGCTCCATTACGATGTGCTAGACAGCGGATGAAAACAGGAAACTATCAGATGGTGACGACGGCGCATGCGCCTCCATGGCCGCTGCATTAATAACTCCTGGGGGTGATCATAAACCCACCCTTACAGAGTTTCTCGTCGCGGGTGACCACTTGATATTCAGATAAACCGAACACCTTTTAAGAACAAAGGAAGAAAGGACAACAAAACACTGGATGTACAAGGACAACTGAAAACCCGTCCATTAGTGCCAGCAACATCTACATACAGACAAGTAACAAAGGAAAAACTGGAATAAATGAGTGGAAACACTTCAAAAGAGGATTCATTGTTGGGGTACAGAGCTTCAGTTCCAAAGACTGCTTAACTGGCTGGAGTTTCAGGTGTAACAGTGAATAACATGGCATCTGCATTTAGATGAATGGAAAACACCAGTTAAAGTGATTGAAATCTGGTGAAATAAACAAACAGTGAATGTTAGGATGTTAATGCATTAGTATGCACTATGAAACACAATGTACTTCAAATATGCTTTATCCTACATTAATTTAGCCCTGAAAATACACACATTTGAATTAAGTGGCCTTGAATTTGTGAAACTGACCCTTCCATTTGACCTTAATCTTAAATTTAAGACGTTGGCTCAGGAGGTTCTGTTGTTTAAGTGGCAAATTTGAAAAGGTAGCTGGAAAATTCAGTAGTTTTAGTAGCCATTTCAAGAGACATTTCACAGTTTCTAAGAACAAAAACATTGCAGTCTCACTCCATCAGCAGAGACTTCATGGCTTCCTGAGCACAGCCTGCTTTCTGGGAACCGCAGTTCAGTGTAGACAGCAGTGTGTTTCTGTGTGCTAACATTCATACAGCACGTAACAGAAGTTATTTCAGACAGATATTTTTACCCACACAGCTAGTGTTTACTCAGAACACGTCATCATGAGAAAATCTTGAAAACGCATCTTGCTTGGATGTGTTGTTTATCTTTTTCTGCTCAATATCACTGCAGCCCAAGTGACATGTTCAGATGTGCAACATCTGTTGACAACCAAGACCAGGACAATATCAGAACTTGAAATGGTCAGAGTTACCTGGGAACACAGTGAAAGATCTTACAAAGGTGTGTAATACAGAACTGCAGCAAAAACAAGACAGAAAATTAAATGTGACTTATGTTTACAGCAGCTGATAGCGACTTAGTCATTAGTTACAGGAACAGTCTTACAGTCATTAGAGGGACTCTCTCTGTTTTACTGTCCCTGTAAAACTTTGTGGTCATCGAGCTCACAGGCGACTGTTTAACCCATTAGGACACTTACCACCCCAAAAATGTGAATTTTTTTTTTTTTAGAAATAAGTAAGCAGTAGGAAAGGGACATAGTTAGTCGCCAAAGTGCTCCTTGAAAAGGTGGGTCTTCAGGCGACGCTTGAAGACCGTGAAGGACTCTGC
>JBBPDB010009471.1:0-13108 GCA_037974465.1 Brachypetersius altus | reverse complement strand
GGTTTACTGTGACCTATTTTTGTGCTGTTGTCAATAAAGTCATATTGTTCATTTCAAGAACAGTGCAGGAGTTATTTACTAATAACAGTTTTATTCATAAACTCAGAAGCACATCCCACAGGAAAAAACAGCACTTCACAGAACACAAACATGTGAACCATGAGTCCTGATCTGTGCTCCAGCGCAGTTAGCGCTCACACTACATGCAAACCGTGCCTGAGTCCAACTGAACCTCTTCCAAGCGGGCCAAGGACAGCTAAACGAACCACCCCCGGGCACACTAGTCAAAACGAACCACACTTTGGTGGTCAAACGCACTCGGGCATGGTTCAAACTGCCTAGTGTGAGTACACCCTAAAAGAGGCCACTGCCATTAGACAATACAGCTGCATTGAGGGGGTGTACTTGTTTTGTAAAACTAGGTAGATGATAATCTTCACGTGAATGTCAGAACCAAAGGTTTCCCAGCAGAACATTGCCCAGAGCATCACACTGCCTCCACTAACTTGTTTTTTTCTCCCACAGTGCCTCCTGGTGCAATCTCTTCCCCAGGTAAGTGCTGGACACACAGCTGGCCATCTACATTATGTAAAAGAAAATGTGATTAATCAGAACAGATCACCTCTTTTTCATCGTTTCATGGCCCAGTTCTGAAGCACACATGTTCATTGTAGGCACTTTTGGGGGTGGACAGGCATCCGTTTTGTATGACTGCGATGACTGTGTGTGTGGCCTAAACCAAAAACAAGTGTAAGGTTCTGAATATGGGTTTATTTATAAACTGCAATGCAATAATACTACATATTTATAGTGTGCATACAGAATGTAATTTAGACAGTCAATCACAAGTCTAGTCTTTAAATAAAGATGACAAAAGTGCTTATTAAAATATAGAAGTTTGGTATTGAGAAGCAGATTCAGCCTCAGACACTCTATCCACAGAGGTACAAAGTGTCTTTTGCACACTAAACTAGCCACAACTATCAGCTGCATTCTGATTGGCTCTCTGGACTCGGCATGCATACATACCAACAGCCCTACTTTAATCTCTCTGATAAGAAACACAGTTTTGTAAACGGTTACCCGCTGTGCACTTTGTGACTAGTCTTTTGAAGCCAGACACAGTTGCAGGATTAAAAAGCAGTTTTCTTTTGAGCTTTTAAGGGTTAATACATGAGATATCCTCGCATGCGTGCCAGTACATGCCACAGCTGTGGCTTTGTTTTGAAAACTTCCTGCCCTTACACTTAGGACAGAAAACAGACAACCACAATGTTTAATGCTTCTAAAAGCTCAGTTACAGAAAGTTATCACACTAAGTGATTATGAATTTACTGCCATAAAACACTGTTTTTAAGTAAAACGGCTATATAGTTAAGGTTCCTCTCACAGGTAGTGTAACAATACAGACAGATTTCAGTTTGGTAGATTATTCAAGACTTACAGTTCAACACATGCACAACAAATTCAATAAAGTATGATTGAATATATATATTGTTACTTTTTTTGTTGTGTGAAATTGCAGTTTCTGATGCATTGTTACAGCTCTACGAAAACTGTAAGGGAATCAGAGGTTGTATGTTTCCCTACAATTAACCATCAGACATCAAAATACCCTGAATCATTTTATTTACAAATGAACACAGAATCTAAAGTTCCTTATAAATCAATGGAATTCCCCTTTAAACAATGTAACTATCATTAGGTTTTATTACTGAATATCATTGAAACTGGAAACCATCCCATCCCAGTCTTTACACAAGGATAGTATATTAGGCCTGCAAACCATTCAGTGCTGATAACTAGTGAAGACAGATAACTACTGAATGAAATAATCAGTACAGGATGGACATGGTGAGGAGTGTTTTGTATCATTGTTGTATCAGGAGGGCACAGTTCCAGTATCTTTTTTACACCCCACTTTCACTACAGGTTTCCTGTTTATTAATGTGCTGCGAATAGTTACACACTAACTCACTCAGACGTCACACACACACACACACAGACACACACTGAGGACTCTTATCATCAATACACATTGCTTTCCATTTGAATATATGCCATAACCACTTGGTCATCCATAAAATGATTGGTCTTCCACTACCAGAAGTTGCAATGAAGCTGTACTTTGTTAATCTCCCGCACACACAAGCACACACAAGCACTTACATCAACACTGCCTCCGTATCGTTCTGAATACAAAGACAGGGCTCGGCTAATGGCACATTTACCCAGCTGTCTGGCAGCAATCGTGTGAAGAAACTCGAACCCATGAGCCAAAGGCATGATGAAGTGTGTGAAAGTGCCTGTGAGGACATAGAACGACCCAGGAGCCAAAATCAAGGTCAAGGAGTGGTCAGAGAACCGCGATGAATTACAAAACTGCACAGCAGAGAGATACACTCTGACCCTTTTGGACCAGCGAACCGTATTTCTTGACAGTTACCTGGATCACTCCCTCTTATTCGTCATATTATTCACTCACAGAGGAAGATAATATATCATTCCCTCAGATTGTGGAAAAACGCCTGAGTAGTTTTCAGTTGGTGATATTTTTATTTCTAATAAAAAGCATAAACACTATATAGACAAAGCTATTAAGGCTTCTTAATTATTGAATTCAGGCGCCTCCTCACTTCCAGTAAAGAGCAATATTAATGCTTTAGGATACCAAGACATTTGGAACAATGCCATGCTTCCAACTTTGTGGACACAGTTTGGGGAAGAACCTTTTCTATTCCAGCATGACTGTGTCCCAGTGCACAAAGCAAACTCCATAAAGACATGGTTGAATGAGTTCGATGTGGAAGAACTTGACTGGCTGCACAGAGCCCTGACCTCAACCCCATTCAACACCTTTAGGACTAACTGGACTGGAGATTGTGAGTCAGGTCTTCTTGTTCAACATCAGTGCCTGACCTCATAAATGCTCTACAGAACAAATGGACACAAATGCCCACAGAAACACACTCCAAAGTCTTCCAAAAAGAGTGTAAGCTGTTATAGCTGCAAAAGGGGACCAACTATTTAATGACACTGCACTCAAAAGGCATAGTCCCTTTTGGTGTAATTGTGTCCCAATACTTGTTCCAGTAAAGTAGTCTACTTCTTCACTTTAGCAATTTACCCACAGAGAGGAGTTCTCTGTTTGTGGCTGTGTTGTAGCTAAACCTGTTAAAAGCTGAACGAAGAAGTTTTAACAGTTTTCCAACTTACTCAGTACTTGAGAAGATCGCACGGGTACTTCTGATTTATTTTGACGAATGTCTCTATTTCAGTGAGATTCCATTGTGAGAATGAATTCTTTTAATTTTCCATAAATTGTTAAAAAAAACAGAGCTCTAATTATACAAGAAACCACTCAAGTACTTTTAGCATCTTAAGCATAAGACCACCCTTCTCAACTCTCATTGTTGAAACATCCAGATGCCTGTATTGTTCAAGGATACTGGTTTCCACTAAAGACTCCACTTGAGTCTTTAGTGGAATATGGGCTTGGGTTACTTTACCCACTTCTCCAATATCTGGAACGTGACAAGTCTCGTTCCAAGATCCAGGAATGCCGAGACGCCAGGAAGAGTGGCATGCCAAACCATTGAGGAAGAGGAGCAAGGAAGAGGATGCTGGACTCCTCCCATGCTCTCCACCGGCAAAATAGCTACATCTAAGTCAAGAGCGGGACTTGTGGCTTTATTTGTCGCCTTATTTCCTCGACATGCAGTTCTATTCACATTCATACACATACTCACACGGATGTCCACACACTTTCCTCCAGCTATATTTAACCTTCTGGATGAATCTATTGTTCCTGAGTGCCCTTCCCATGCTCGTGTTGTGTTTACAGCACAAAGCGGGAAAAGAATTGTCTTATCTGATGGCAAGGTTACAAGCTTTGCTGGCACTGAAATTCCAGAAGGTAGGCCCTCCACAGGCAATCTTAAACATCCAAGTCTTCCAAATGGTATTGATTTTAGAATGTGACTTATAGACCGAAGCTGTTTGCACATTAATGCTGATGTTTCAGGAAGTGCTCAGTGCCATGCTAATGGAATGCAGCTCACTCTGGTCTAAAGTGACCAGTATATAGGAAAAGTCCAGCAAAATAATGGTAAAATCGTCTCTAAAATGGAAAACTGAATTTATATTCAAGGTACAGCATGATTAGAAAAGCTTTCACGCAGTACACAAAGGTATCATTACCAAACACAATGTACTTCAACTGTTTTTAACCTTACCTTGATTTACCTCTGGAAGTACACCAAACCCTTTAAATTAAATTTAGTGGCTATCACTGATCACTGTAAAAATGTTCAGTTTCTCAGGTTTTATCTTTTATAGGTGCAAATACTGAACTGGACAGATTTGCTTTGGTTTTTAGAGAAACGCTGACAATATTTCTGCTCATTTCCAAATATATATATTTTTTTAATTTAAAGCATAGTTTTAAAGGAAATGGCAAAACAACAAAATAAGAGAAACAATGCAATGTTTACAGAGCTTGAATAATTCAAAGAAAACGAGTCTCTTAAACAAAACGGTAAGAATTAGCTTTGACGCATTTCTAGTAGTGTTTTGCCAGCCAGCTTGCAGGAGAGTGTTGATTACATTAGTGTTTTTTAAACTGTTCCTTATTAAATAAGATCAGTACCTTACAAAGCAGAGTGAGGTGCTTGTGTAGCAATTTAACAGACACTGACATGGAATGGTTGTTATACACATAGAGAGGATTTAAACTTAACTGCAGTGGTCTTTTATTTTTTTCCAGAGCTGTATATTTCATATATATTATCACAATCTATTTTACTTCAGTGGAGGTTCATAACGTGGTGAGAGTTACTCCAGTGGGACTAGAGGATTAGAACATCAGCACCAGGGCTCTGAGGCCGTGTTTGCTGCTCTTAACTTTTTTAAGGATAATAATCCTGAAAAGAGTCAAGCAAACAGTTTAACTCTAGTTAAAAAGGCAAGAATACACATAAACGGACTAATCGGAATCCGTTAAAACCTCACAAAAACTAATTAACACCTGCTAACCAAATAAATAAATAAATAAATAAACTGCAAGACACCACGTGCAGTAATTCCGGCAGCCACTCGAGGGCGCTTGCAATTGGAAATGTACAACCAAGTACAGTGAGAGCCTCTCTCTCTCTCTCTCCCGCTGTTGCAGGATCTTCCTCTCGTCAGACTGAAACAATAAAACTTCAGCCACCAAGCCAGCGATGAATGATTGCATTAAGATTAGCATAGAGGCAGCTAAACATTTGTTGCCTGTGTCCCGGAGAGGAGCACTGCAGATGAACTTTTGAGTTTATGAGAGGCCAGAGAAAGCCATAAGAAAGCCGTATTGTTGCATCTGACAGACTGTTGTGTTGTTTTGTTCTTGTGCTGGGGCAGAGCCCAGCTGGGGGGAAAGAAAAATACACGGGTCTTAATTGAGCTTAATACCCCTTTAACTTAAGAGCTTCAACATGTCTTTTTGGAACACGCATGGCTTAAGAATGATATTTGTGAGAGTATGAGTATTGGCAGGGTCTCAGTGTGTGCTATTGCGTGCGTGTGTGTACACTATAAAACCATGAGAACTTGAATATTTGTGCTTTGTAGAGATTGTGGCCTCATGGTAGTCAGCTGTGGACAGCAGAAATTGCATAATGACATACACTGACATTTATTTGAGAAGTAACCGCAGAGGAATAGCTTCAACTCTGCTCTGCCGCAAAGACACACATACACAAACAGATTTTGTTATGAAAAGCAGCCAGCGTGAATACCAGTCCACCAATTCTCCATGCAGTTCTCATTAGCATCTCAGATCAATGTCATCATGCAGAAAGTAATTACAAGGTCAAAGCATACATTCATTTGAAACAGAGGCATGAGACAGAAAACATGGAGGAAAAAAACATTGCACACATTTTCACAATACAGTATATGCATCGCTGTATAATTAAGAGTAGGAACATACACAGTACTTCATAAAATGCGATAAACACTAGGAGTACCATGATTATTTTTATTCAGTTTGCATATTAAACAGCATGGCTGCCAATTAAACATAGCAAATGATGTTAATTAAGCAACTATTTATCCCTCCCAGCATCATAAGAATGTTGCTCTTAAGCTCATTTTAACCTTTTAAGCCTTAAGGACCTGTATAGGGGCCCTAACCTCAGGGTTAGGATTAGTTTAAAACAAAAATTGCAAGACATGGTGTTAGAGCTTTTAGTTTTAGTTGAGAGCTAGAGCTTCTAGCTTCTGGCACAGACTTGTGGAAGTGGTTTAGGATGCAGTATGACTCACAGTTTTCTATGAAAAATGAACAAAGTTCATTGTGCAGCAACAGTGTTGAGCCCTTTGTAAATCTAACTGAGATACATGGTCATTTCCAGTTCACTTCCAAGAACCAGAAGTGGAATTAGAACTGCTTTAATCTAAAGGGAAGTTGAAACAGATTTCAATTCAAATAAATTCCGTTTTCTGTTTTCTGTACATGAAATAATTAGCTTTGATTGCTCGAATAAGATAAATATGAAGCTTTTAGTCTTAGCTGCGTTTTTTACTCTGCACTTAACTGCCCATACCATTTTTCTAAATTTGACTACCTAACATTTTTCTAAATAATATTAACTGTGTGAACTGTGGAAAAGGCTGAGAAATCTAAAATTACTGGTAAGACCTCTGAAAGATTTAGGAAAGCTAAATTTATGTAACAATAGTGCAGTCTGCTCAGTATCCCTAGCTCAGGAGGTCCTCACTCTTGAAACACAAGGACAATTCTACACCAGGGGTGTCCTGGAGAGGGGTGTCCAGCACAGTTTAATGGTTCTCCTCCTCAAACACGTTCACTAAACCTGACTATTAACTGGCAAAGAGAACCAGGTGTTTGTGAACAGGGAAATCACCAAAACGTGCTGGACCACAGCCCTCCAGGACTGCTGTTCGACAACCCTCGTCTACACCACTTAAATAAAGACCTGCTTGAAGTCTGAATGGGTTGAGAGTAGTGTTCTGTATTTTCATTATTTATAGATTCATTCATTCATTTTCTGTAACCGCTTAGTCCTTACTGGGCTCATGGGTACCCAGAGCCTATCTCGGGGTCTATGGACGCGAGACAGAGACTTATGCAAGGCATGGGACTCACCCAGGGCCAGCCCCCTGCAGTTTTTTGCTGAGTTTACTTGATGTCTAGTAATTGCTCGTGATGTTAACCTTGTGGCTCCAGTGCTAAACCTTAGAAGAAAAAAATGGATGCAAAACAAAAAAGATGGGGCAAGTAGAAAAGTGTGTACATTTGATTGTCTAATTCAAAAACTACATAACTATTATTTTAATTATAGTCAGTGAATAGTAATGTTTAGTAGTGTTAGAGTCTTTCTGATCAAGGTTTAAAGAACTGGAACTCGAACTGGTCAGTTTATTGGAGATGATCCATTATGTTAAGAAAAGCTTATTCTCCAAAGTAAGGACCATATAGTGCAGTGTGTGACGCCAAAGCTGGTGTGTGTTTAACAGCACTCTGCTATCCAGGCTTCACTCGGCCTCTGTGGTTTCAGCAGTCAACTGTGACATGTGTCCAGGAGACAGACTTAGGGCTGATACCAGAGAGTGTGAGTGAGCCCTCAGGCAGATTACCAGACATAGGTTATGACACCAACTATTCTGGATTATTGGCTTATCCTAGACCTGTGCTTAACAACAGTTAACATAGATGTTGTGGCCAGTAACTCCATTGACTTTTTGGCGGAGTAATGTTCCAAGAGCACATGCGTATAGTGAAAAAACGCGTTGTGTTTTGATAAACAAATGCCTAAAAGTGCCTATTTTTATAGTGTAAACCCTAATTATGCTCCTAAGTATGCTTCCTGATCACTTTAGTTTAATTTAAAACTAAATTTGATGCATTACCTTTAAAGAAAATGTAAAGGTAACCCATATTTGTCTCTTTTCATTTCAATTTCCTGCAGAGATATGCAAGGTTGTGGGACAAAAGTAGTGGGACACCGCATCGAGGTCTACGGTTTTCGGGGAATATCCCCTGATCTACTCGGGCTAAAAATACAAACGAGGGCTCGTTGGAAAGGTCTCCTGGAGATTAGTTAAACTGTGGAATTTGAACTGTCTGACTGTTTGCACTGCCATGAAATCATGCTTGGAGCGCGGGGTTCATCCCTGGTGTGGAATTCAAAAAAAGTGCTTTCAGGTTGGCTACAGTCTGCCTTGAGTACCCTTGTGATAAAACATAGATTTATAGATTTATTGCCATAAGCAAAAAAAACCAGCGGATATTTGCAGCCGATATTATTGTGGGGATTTCCGTGTATAAGTATAGTTCGGTTCTCAAAAAATTCTGCGTGTGACTGAATCCGTGACTCCTGATCTACGTAAAACTGGGGGATTACTGTAATACCTTGTTTATTTATTGATTTACTGCAAACCACAGCTAGACACCACAATTCCCACATGTGAACATGAACTTAAAAACATGAAAGCTAACATCATACTCTTACATTATAGTTACTGCACTTAGCATAGATTATTCTACGGACCTGGCTGTTGAGCTGCACTAGTTGAACATGCTAGTAGCAGGGGGCTCAAGGGAGCCCCTGTCTTCTACTGTGGCAGGCTGTGTTATGGTGTATATTTTAGGACATGTTCAGACCATAGCTTCAGGTTTCAGACACCAGACATTCTCAGCAAACCAGTGTCTTCTCTCTTACTATCACACACAAGGTAAAATAGTCTGAGGCAGCCACAGAAACCACCAGCTCAGACATACGTTTTTGTAACATTTGCAATTCTCTTCCTTCTTATTGCTTTAATTACATGTAGGCTACTGTGCCTCATCTATAGTCATTACAATATGCTGCGACCACAAATGTCCAGAATTATTTAGTTCCTTTATTCGATACAGATTCAGTGCTTCTGTGTTTGGGGCACTGTGGAAATGAAAGAAAATAAAAGACCATGATGAGTCAGGCACATTACCTATATATATTCATCCTCACATCATTTCTGTTATCAAGTATCACATTCTCTTTAAGGGAACATACAGTGCATTAACTGGCATCGCATGCAGGGGAAGTTCCCAAACAGGAAGTGACCACAGAATAACCCTGACCTTGACTGATACCGAGTTAGTACGGCATGCTATGTGCTGTATATAGTTCGGATGTGTTACAGAATCCACGAGAACCATGTTAAATACTCCTGTCAAACGTTTAAGGACCCACATCCACAATCCTTTTTTTCTTTTTATATTTGTTTATTCATTATGAAATGTACACAAGAACAGTTCACCTGAGGGTCAGTATACTGCAAGAGGTACGGTAGACGTCAAGGATGTTGTGACTTGGGATGGAAATGTCTAGACTCTTGTAATATGGTGCTCTTGTGTCCTGTTGTTGACTCCGTGGGAATTCACCACACAGGTACACACTTAGGCAAGGACCTAGATTATGAGCATGGTCATGAGGACAGGACTTTCTTTTTAATCATGACAAAAAACTATAAGGTACTAAAGCACTTAGTGGTCTTGACCCATTAGAAAATCATCTTTATCTGGTTTTAAAAGACATCCTTTTGTTTCCTACCAGTGATTGCAGGCAAGTAATATTAAATCAATGAACAAAAGCTATATTTTTAACAATAAAATGCTTCTTATCATAAACATGTTCTAAAAAAATAAATAAAGGAATAATTGCCACAGAATGCATAAGTTGAGACATAGACTACTTAAAGGTTTTTCATACAGACATGTGATGTCCATGGGTTGTGGCCTTTGGAGGCCACTTTTTTGTTTTGTTTGGGACTGTTTATTCTGCTGTCTAGTCACTAGGGTTTGTGTGTGTGTGTGTGTGTGTGTGTGTGTGTGTGTGTGTGTGTGTGTGTGTGTGAGGTTGTTAAAATTATGCTTAAAGAACAATATTTGTATTTTGAAATTAGAAGATATATTATCAGCAGTTCTTAAAACTAAGGCAAAGCTGTTCAGTTTAATTCCTTTACATATAAAACATTTTTGCTGTGGTGTCTTATTTTTTTCCAGAGCTGAATCATGGTGCGTCAATATCACAATAAGCAGCTACTAGAGATTTAATAGGGGCTTGGAATTATAAAATCTCGGAAATGAGCGCACACCTGGAGGTCGAACAATGAGTCAGAGACGTGAGCACATGTTTTGTCTGCCATCTATTTAAACCCACTACATTTAGACCCACATACACAGACCAACCCCCCTCCCCACCACCCCCCCGCCCAAATAAAAACCCTCAGGCAATTGCAATAAAAAGCATCAACAAGATTCAACAAGATTAAAATGCTATGCAGGTGGGCGGAAGAGATTAGGGAAAAATCTTTTGTCGCAGCTTGATTTTTGTTTCCTAGCCACACTAAGATTAATTTTCCTGTGTATGGAGAGAGCTTCAGCAAAGCTTGAAGCCAAATTAATAGCATTACTGCTCTCCATTGAGGGTAAAATGTAGCCATTCTTTTTACGGTCTACACAAAAAAAGTATGCTCACGCAAGACCAGTAAATCTGTGCAACATGTTCTATTTCAGAATCTCTTCCTTTCCGCTGAAATGTGATGGACAGAATGGTAAGTGGGGCAGATTAAAGTGGTGACACTAAAGGAAGTGTGTGCGTATGGAAGCAAGCAAAAGAGTATGAGATGACGCACAACCTGGCCTTTGTATCTCTCTCAGTCTCTAAATAAAGATTGCTGGGGTCATTTAACACCCCTCCAGCCTCTATCTGTCTCTTCCTCACTCACCTTTAATCAAAAACTAGCATGTCAACATGTATTTCACACTTCCATTTTAAAACGACACGAATAATGGATCTTCCTCAGCTTGTGTTTCGTCTTTATGTTTAAACTGGGTGTTTTCCTAGGAAAAATGTCTACATTACACAAACAAACCCCAATTTTTCCAGAGGACAGGAGTGACATTTCCCATAACTCAGCATAATTGGAGTGGAATTTTCCACAGAAATTCGCTGTGCAGGAGCAAGTAAGAGCTAGGCTGAAAGAGAGAGAAAGAGAGACTTGAGTTGATGAAGTTTTATCTTAAGATCCAAAGAAGGGTTTAACCAAACATCTACACCATACTATGACACCCTCTGTGATCTATACCATTTAATCAATCAGTTACTTTTCTGAGTGAAAAGTAATTCATGGGTCAGTAGTGCTCTTGCTAGTACACACGCCACACATATACAATGTATGTCTAAAAGTTTTAAAGGGATGTTTTAAGGGGAAAAGTACAGAGCTTGTCATGGTTTGCTGCAGTAGGAGCCTCTACTCATTTGAAAAGGCTTTACAAAAGATATTGGAAAGTTGTTGCGACTAGTTTTGAATCACCAACTCCACTCCCCAAGAATCTGAAAGGTGTTCAATCACTCAAGAGAACTCAATTCCACTGCTCCAAAACCAAAATCACTGATCAGGATCACCCCCTCACCCAGTCTCAGTACTTTGTATGACGGGACCTTTTGCTGTCGGGATCCAAATTTACCATTGGCCCACCAGGCAAATGCCCAGTATGCCCAATGGCCAGTCTAGCACTAGCCTTCAGTAAACAATGCGTTAAAATGATTAAGACGCGCTAACTTTCCCAGCCCTAGTCTATTGTGATACTTCTCTTCTAACTTTGCACATCTAGACTGTGCAATATTTCCCACTCTTCCCTCTGTTCAAGCTCCGTTGGTGGAGTGCAATAATGCCATTCCACAAATTTCCCATAACATTCAAGCCTGAGCTCTGGCTACGCCACACAAAGACATTCACTCAGTCACAGTTTGGTCGATTTTGCTGTGCTTTGGGTCATTGTCATGCTGTTAAGGTGAACCTTCTTCCCATTGACAGCTTTCTGGCAGAGGGCAGCAGGTTTTCCTCTGAATGTTGACGGTATTTTCTGCATCCATCTTTCCTTCTATCCTGACAAGAGCCCCAGTCCCATAACAGGATGCCCTACACATGCTTTACTGTAGGTATGGTGTTCTTTGGGTGGTAAGCAGTTTAAGATCAAATAGTTCAGTTTTGGTTTGGTCTGACCATTTTTCCACCTCAGGATCTTCCTAATGGCCAAAGCTCAGACAAGACTTAATGCGCATTTCTTGAGGAGTGGCTTTTTTCTTGCAACCTTACCACACAAACCACATTTGTGGAGCCGCTCATGATCTTGTTACATGCACACAATAACCACTCCTTGTGATAAATTCCTATTACTGCTTTAAAGTTGCCATAGGCTTCTTGTAGCTTCTCTGGCCAGTTCCCTCTTTGCTCTTCCATTCAGTTTGGAGAGACAGCCTGATTGGGGGAGGGTCCTAAAAGTACCATACACTTTCAGCTTCTTAATTATAGACCTTACTCTTAGTCTGTGCTCCTAGGGATTGATTACAGCCTTTGTGGTTTGTTATCTGTCTCCTGACTTGTGCCTGTCCACAACTTTTCCCCTGAGATCTTTTGACAGTGACTTGCCATCCATGCTAAACCAATACCACAAAGTTGGAGCCAATCATTTTGATGTGCAGCGGATAAGGTCACTAGTGACACCTGATTCAGTTTACACGTATTTTTAGGACGGGGTGATTCTTTGTCAGTTGCACTGATTTTTTTCCCTAAACTATCACTATGAATTTTTTTTTGGACATTGTATTGAGTAAATACATCTGGAAAACTAATTTTGTGTGTGTGTTGCTTTAATAGTGAAAATATTTGTAAACATGTTAGATTTTTACTTTATTGTTGAGTCCTTAAAGACACCTAGTGTTTCCCACTGCCCATCCTAATATTTGCTTCAGTTTAAATAGTTTTTAGCAAAGCTCTGGACCTCAAAGAAGATCTGACCTCAGGAAACAAAGGACCAGGGCTGAGAGGGGATTGCAGGGTTTCATATGAGCAAAACTTTACCTTCCCAACAATTAAGTGATAAGACAGATTCCAGCATATAACTCAAACAATAAATTACATACTACAGTGGCTTTCTGGATACCAGAGGCTTGAACGGCTTATGTACATGTCATTTACCATGGGTGGTGGTGGCGTAGTGGGTAGGATACTCGCCTCTAGACCAAGAGGTCATGGGTTCGAATCCTACCTTCAGCAC
>JBBPDB010009413.1:0-13113 GCA_037974465.1 Brachypetersius altus | reverse complement strand
TGTCAGTACAATTGAAATAAACCAAGCATGTTTTTATTATATTGTCATGTAATTATATAATTAGACTTAAAGAAGATGGCAGAACTACTGAAGTTGTGGGTCTGATATCAAGCCTAATTCTCTCCCAGTGACCCTGTCTGGGTCCTTGTTCGTTCGCTGGTTCTGGCTGATGAGGTGCCTCTAGGGCTGTTTCTTATTAAGGCCACTCTGAAATTAGGGCTGACCTGCCCTTGGGCAACACACTGACCCACCAGGGTGTGTGTGTGTGTGTGTGTGCGTGCGTGCGTGCGTGCATGCGTGTGTGTGTGTGTGTGTATGGAGGAGCTGGAGAGGGTGTTGGAAATAGCAGCACTGGAGCAGAAACAGCACCTCTAAGAAATCAGACCCAGAACTGTTACCATAGACACACAAATATACACCAGTCAACCTCAACTATAACAGCGCTGCAGGAGGAGTGAAGAACATTGATGGTCTTGTTTAAGGGTGGGAAATATTAGGCAGCAGAGCGTCTAACCAATCACAGTGTTTCTTACAGCCTCCAGGTGATTTACTGGGTGTTCTGATGAATTCAGGTCTTCGTGTGAGTCTTTGTAACCATAAAGGGTGCTGGCAAAGCAGTTTGTGAATGGCAGAGCTAAACTGCTGTAAACAGAATAAGGATACATGTTGCTTTTCTGTCATCATGTATTATTTGGAAAAAGTATTTACAACTTCTTTAATTCCAGACAAACGATAATTTGGGCCCTTTCATGTCTTGAAATGCATTGCAAACACAATATGTGGTACTAAAATTGCAGCACTCGTATTTTATCCTTGTTGTTAAGCTATAATCATAACATTTTTAAAATTATTTATCTGTAAATACTAACATCGTGCATCAATAATGTCGGTTTAAACTAATACTGTGGGTTTTTTCCGTTTGTAGTGAGGCTGAGAGTTGTCCTCTTTCTGTCTAATTCATTTTTTGGTGGCAGGAAATTACCTCACAGAGAAATATACCAGCAGTGGCACTTCCTTCCTTTCAGCTGTCAGTACATTTCCTCTCGCTCTGGCATCCGGGCAAACAAGCAAAGACTCAGGATCAGTCTATCTTAGTATTAGGTAGGGATGGTATATAGAGCTGATGCCAAATAGGGCTGCATGCTATGGATAAAATATCAGCCCTATAACTTTACTGCTGTTTGGTACCAATAAGTATCATTATCGATACTGGTAACAGCACAGTCCCTCGCAGTACTCATGTCTTGTGTTAAAATCGTTGCAACTAGTAGAGAGAGTATTTAGTTTGACACCTGCGCTACTTTAGAAGTCCTGTTTGTGGTAAGAAGGACCTTGAACATGTGAACTGTGTCTTGAACATTTTATGATGTTTACAGTCATTTAGGAATGCCATCTAATACCAAATAAAAGTTGTGCTTTGAAATAAAAGTACTTCATTGTGGTTGGTGTGTTGGCATGCTGGCTTGCTGAAAGGCTAATTTGCTGTTTTCTAGCTAATGTTAAAACTTTAGCCTTGAGGAAACCTGAGCTTGGACATTTCAGAAAATGAATTCCATTTGTTTTATTTAAAATAAGAAATTAATGTTTGTTTATAAATACATCATTTCAGTTAAATAAACGATGCTACATGAGCATTTACCATGAGCATGAGTATTGTACTGCTATAGTACTCTCCTAAACGCTCATAACACAAAGATAAATCAAACACAGACACACACATTCACTATTTCTAAGACTGATAATGTATAAGACTGACAGTATCTCTTGTATCTGTAGACAAATACACACACTCCCTTGTTTCCTGTATAATCTCATTTTGAGTTATTTTTGTGACTTGACATTGTTATTCTTTCATATCAGCAGAGAGTGACATTGCAGGCGATTATATCATATTGATTTAAATATTGTTGATGTTTTGGTGTAATGGTGAAATGATGTCCGTGTTTCTCAGACAGATTCAGTACATTTTAAGACTGAGTTTAAGACTGAAGAATCCTGATCATTTTGATCGGTAATGTGATGATCATGATGAGCTTTCATTACTGCATGTCGGTTCTATCTGTGATGTCTTTGAGAAGCTGTACAGACTCTCTTTTAGCAGTGGGTGGTGCTGTCAGACAGGTGAAGCAGCTGTTTGCAGAAGTGTGTGGAAAATTTCCTGTTCAGCTACTCTCACACACTCTTGCCTAACCACAGTAACATGGAATTAAAATCGACAAGATGTGTGTCGGGTGGATTTGTTGTGGTGTCTGAACTTGGTTTGTTTGAAATGGCTGAAAATTAAAAAAAATAATTGTGGCAAAAAATCTACGGAACGTAGTCTAACAACACACACTAGTGTAGAAGAGAGAGTGTAAAAATGTGAAATTATGCAGTGTTTGAATGTGGTGATTTAACTGCATGAATCCATTATAATAATAAGATCCAGACTAATTTCTTGGCCAAACTATAGGGCCAAGAAGTAAGCTGATTTCAAACGCATCTTCCAGTTACATTTGCGTATTCAGTGTAGAGGTGGGCAATTTTTTTACAGTTAAATCACAATTTCGGTTTTATCACCGTATTCATATTAATTCGTAACTATAGATTTTTTCACTGTTCTGCAAGTTACTGAACAGTACAACCAAACTATTTTCCTTTGTAAAAAATATAGTCCTAAAGAACTAAACAGCATTTATGACAAATAATATTTGTCAGATTTTAATCAGTTTGTGCAATTTTGCCGACATGTTTATTTAAAGCTAAATAAATACTTAATATCACTTGAGAACGACAAATCAACGAGAACAAAAAAAATAAAATGGTAAACAATCAAAATGGCAACAATGCAGCTCTCAAACTATTATTGAATTATTCAACACATTTATTTTAACATGACATAAAGTGCAATACTGTGTCTAAAATCTACTTAATGCTGTGTCTAAAATCCAATCTACCTAGGAACATGTTTTTCCAGCATCGTTTTTAAGTTTTTATCAGAACCGCAATAGATAGAATTGATAGATTGTAGTCTATACAGACCAGGGCTCGGCAACCTTAACACTCAAAGAGCCATTTGGACCCGGTTTCCACAAAAGAGACCGGTAGCCAGAAATCGGTGAAGATAACACTGCATTTATTGTTTTTCACTTTTATGCTATGTATAAAAACTAGGCCAGAGTGTTGCTTGTGAAATTTGATTTATTCAAATAAAACTTCAAAAAACACAAAAAATTAAACACATCATTTTTTAATGTTCACAAAAATCTTACAATTTTGAACTACAATAAAAAAAAACAAAAACCTACACTTAACACCTAGAATGGCTGACGACATCAATTGACATAATTTCATCAGAATTGTGTCTATTGGCCTGTTGGAGCAGCAAGCATGCTCTATAAGACACAAATGTTCCTGACAAGGAGACCAATCACAGTTTCTGGTGCGTTACTAGGTGTTCTGATGAGTCAAAGTTTTTATTTTCTTTCTACTTCACTTTTTCCAATCTGATTGTGTAGATTTGTGTACCAAAAACATAATTCTTATTTTTTTCTATTTGTCCTTTAGAATCAAACAGTTTGTTTTTGTAACTGTGCCTTTAAGACATTTGTATATAAATGATCCCAACCCCACAGGGTTGAAACACTCCTTCAGTGTTCAGCATGAATGCGTGGAGCTAAACTGCTACAAACCGAATAAGGATGAATGTGGAAACATTTCATATTTACCGACTTCAAGCCCTTTAAATTCCAGAAAAGCTAAATAGGCCCGTTATTGAAATAATAAGTAGTATGATCACAATAATATTAATAAATATTAATAATAAATATTGTGCTGCTTTGTTCAATCACTTTCTTTACACCTCTAGGTAAACAAACAATGATACTTGGAAATCATGTGTTAAACACAGTAGACATTAAATAACTGAAATTTTGAGTCAGGGTTAAATATAAACCTGAATCAGCCTAAAATCAAACAGAATAGTTTCCTAAGTAATCAAAATCAAAACAATCAAATCGATAGGTCAGACCGACAGTCCAGTTCTGTAATGCTGATGACATCATTGAACAAAGCGTCTGGATCAAAATTCCGTTCAGAGTCTTCAGTTCAGATCAGATTTCCGGAAACGTGAGTTTACTCTGTGCAGCAGTGGAAAGGTCAAAAGCCACACAAGTTTCCCACCACCATGGAGGACCTCTCCTCTCTCGCGCTTTCTCTTCCTGTCTTCCTCTGATTTCCCCTCCCTCCTCTCTCCACTCTCAGGTTCCGCCTCTTAGATCTGAAGGTGTTTCAGTCTGAAGTTCAGACACAGAGTGGTAAAACGCAGGATTGGCTTCTTCTGTGCTTAGTATTTTATCACAGTCCCACAAATAAACAGTTAATCCACGTAACTCTAGACTTTAGTTCTCACACTCATGGTTTATTTTCCAGTTACGGCTAGAAAGCTATAGTCTTTAGCTGTGATATACTTTTATCTTTAGCTGTGATTGTCTGCTGTTTTGTTTAGTATAACATTGCTTTTTTCAGTTCAACTGTGAAGTGATTTGCTAGTATTTGTCTGTTTTTCATAATTGCTGGACATAGCACAGTAACATTTTCTGGGTATTAGATGCTGGTTGTTAATAACGTACGTTTGTGGACATTGACATAGTTAATGTGTAAAAGTACAAACAGTGCTACACTATGGCTGTCCTAATGGTATACAGTAAACCCCCTCTTGGATCAGCAGTCCCGTTTTCAGCAGTCGCGGGAACCCAACTAATATTTCTTCATTGAAACTCTTGCACTAATGCGGAAACTGCAGATATCCGCTTTTGTGTGTGTGTGTGTGTGTGTGTGTGTGTGTGTGTGTGTGTGTGTGTGTGTGTGTGTGTGTGTGTGACATCACCTAAGCACCTGCCCAAACATAAACAACCCAGTGCGAGGATGAGGGAGTGTGGTGGACGAGGCCCGGACGTCACAGCTTTTGTCATGGCTATATATATCATTTTTCATGCATTTTAGTGTTAAAATATTAAGAAAACTATAATTTACTAATTTTGTAACATGAATATTAACATATGTTCAGCTACTTTCCCATATTAAAAAACTCTAAATGTTTTGGTACTGTCCAGAGAACACAAATGAAGCGGATCTTGGGATGCTGAAATACTGATGTTTGACTGCGTTAGACAATCCTGAGCAGTTAGATTCTGTTCAACTCTGCTAGACTCTGTTGGACTTTGAGACTGTCAGTCATTGTTAGTCTTTTTAGAACTTTTAAACTCTTAGTCTCTGGAAGTCACTGTTAGAAACTTTGGACTTTGTTCGACTATTACACTCTCTTAGACTCTCAGACTCTCTTAGACTAACAGACTAGTGTTAGACTCTGTTAGAATCTACTTGGCTTTGTTAGGTATGTCTATGTTTGACTCATTTGGAACATCATTTGGAACTCCAGCTGTTGATGGTTTGTCACCTATGGGACCACCTCATTTCAGATCTGTCCCACACAGATTACTGACGCATTCAGGAGTCTCTAGAGCCCAGGATCCCCCGGAAAGGCCTGTGTGTGTAGTAAGTGTCTGAGTCTGAGAAAGACTGTTTGTAGTATTGAAAGCAGTAGGGGGTGGAGAGTTGCATCCTGGTTGGAGTTAGGAAGTGTGTGTGTGTTTGTGTGGCCAAGCTGTCAGAAGTGCAGAAGAATCCTTCAGTTCTCAAAGGTTGTCAGAAGGTTCCTGAAGCAGGCAATGGATCCCAGGTTGTGCCTTGTGGAGGATCTGGAGGGTTCAGACCTGGAAATGTGCCGTGAGTAACTTCATCCATTTACAAAAAACAAATGCAGCAAAGCTAAAGAAGATCAAGACTGGTTTCAATTAGGAATAACTATGACTACAAGACGGCCTGTATCAGTTACAGTCCCTCGGAGAGAGAGGAGAGGAGACTGAGAGAGAGAGAGACAGACAGCGAGAGTGCAGCAGGAAGCACAAAATATCCTGGGGTGTCTTTTCTGTTTTATTTTTTATGCTTGTTTCCTTCAACCAGAGCCAAAGGCTCAATAGAAAAAAGATGCTTTTGAGGCTAATTGGCATGTTTATCCTTCTCTCTATCTTTCTCTGTCTCTCTCTCTTTCTCTCTCTCTCAATCTATCTACCTGTCTATCTGTCTCTATCTCTGTCTGTTAATCTATTGGTCTGTCTGTCTGAAACAGCTTGATTTTTTTTCTACAGAGGAAGGAAATGCTTCTCTTTGATCATAGACTCTTTAGCTCACTCTGTCTCTCTTCCTCTATGTGTTTCTAACTCTTTCCCCTCCATGTCTCTGTTAGGAATCTGTTGTTGTCCTCACTGGAGAGCGCCTCAGTGCTTAGCAGCTAAAACAACAACTGTCCTTAAACAAATCTCTCCCAGGGTTTCTATTCTTCGCAGTAACTGTTCAGATCTGTGACTGTGGCGTTACAGGGCTATAAAAAGGCCTTGAGGAAAAAAGAAGAGTGATGTTTGGATCACTGTTAGTAATAATATTATTGTGAAAGAGATCCAAAGTGTTCAGCTTTGAATTTTGTCTCTGCATTACAGCTTCTGTAATGAGAATGCAACAAAGGCTCCTGACCTGTTTGGTTTTGATGTCACAGATTCAACAATAACACGACACTGTGTGACCCCATTTGCACCTGGTTGTTTATGTGAATAATTTCTGAATGACCTGATTTTAACCACATGTTTTTAAACTTGGCACTAGAGATGCATGATTTGGACAAAATATTCATATTGTGATTTTACTTTTAGCGCCCATATCAGCACTTTTCTGGAATTCAAAGGGCTTAAAGTCTGTCACATTTGAATTTATCTCCTTATTACACTCAGTAACTCAAGTGGAGCTGTGATTGGTTAACTTGTTAGAAACATTGTGATTGGTTAGAGCAGGCCTATTCAACTAGCGGCCCGCAGGCCTATCAGAAAATCAGTGAGTGATTGGTGTGATATAATAAAGCAATGGGATTTGGATGATGATTGGCTGGTAGTCCCCTGCTACTTTTGCTGAGATTGGCCAATCAGGGCACAGAAGCCAATCGTAGCCGAAAGAGGCGGGATTTGTCAGAAAACGGGTGTGTTCCCTAATGCAGAGCATAGCTGGCGCTAACGAAAAAGAGTCCGGCCACACACACACACACACACACACACACACACACACACACTGAGCGAAGGGACAGTCTTTGTAGTTTTAGCTCGTGATGTATCTACTCTAACGACTTTAACTCTACTCGTTTAGAACCGGACGGGGTTAAAACATAGACATACCGGGCGCGGAGTCCTGTCAGTTGCTAGACCCCCCCCACCCCCATAAACTGACCCGGCGCAAAATCACGTTAGCTTGTTCGTAGTTGAATAGCCCTGTGTTAGAGGCTCATTTGCACATTGTAACTTTTTCAGTATCGCAAAGACTGATTTTGTGTCAATGATTAGCAGACGATATAATGTGCCGCCGTACTCGGAAGCCAGGTGTTGTAAAATGTAAATTTTACATACTAGTGATATACTAATGACTACACACAGCAGATTCCAACTGGATTAAAATCACCCAACAATTATTACTGTAAAAACTACACACTGTACTTTCATATTGGATTAGATTTACAATTATTACTGTCATACACCCGACGAAAGACATGCAAAGACAGCTCTGACTTGGGTACCACCTAATGGTAAACGGAAACGGGGCGACAGACCTTTCAAGGGGACCTAAGATGGTCAACATGTCATGGCGCAGATGCGAACGTGCTGCAGCCAATCGAGACAGATGGAGCGAGCTCGCTGCTCAATGCGCCGTCCGGCGACGGAGAACATAATGGTGATGATTGTAAAAACTACACACTGGATTAAAGTCAGTCCACAGTTATAGTAAAACTGTACATGTGTGTTTTGTAGACCTGCAGGGGCGGTTGAGTTTGAGTGTGAGAGGCAAGGAGGAGATGGGTCAGTGAGCTCAGCCAGCTGGAGGGGGTCAGATCTGGTGCTGGAGAGTTTTCACAGTGAATCACTTCTACTGCAAAGCAATGGGATAAAAAATCAACTCCATGTGCTTTAATTACACTATCAAACCCACCGCCAAACCTCCACACACACACACGCATACTCTCAGGGCAGTTCAGTTCAGGCTGCTTTATTGGCCAGGAATTTGTAATGCTGAAGCTTAAGTTACAAAGTTTGTAAATATTAACCCTTTAAGCCCTGAGTACACCAATGAAGCAAAAACAAGCACGAACAAGTGGCTCTCCTTAATTTTTTCTTATGTTCTTAAATTGTTTTTACTGATATTTTTCTGATACTTTTCTAAGAACACGTTCAAGCATTTAAACCTTTGTGTTTTTCCTGTTGGTGCCATTGCATTTATGCAATAATGCTCTTGAGCTGGTGCTTTACAGTGATTGGCCCAGCACACCAACATCAGTATCTCACAGTACAGCATTACAACTGTTTTATTTTTAGATTTTATAATGAAACACTCCACCAAGTGAAAGGGTCTTGCTCTCCGCACTGGAAACACTGAGTCTGCTCCTCATGTCAAAACGTAAGCACTCCACACTGATCAACTAACGCCTGAAAGAAGCAGTCCTGCGTTCTCCATCAGTGTGAGACATTTAGAGGAGTATTAGCTTATTATATAATATATATATTTGAGACCTCCAAAGGCAAAAGACTTTCAAAGACTAATTTTTTTTGTTTGTTAAGCCCTGCAGTGATCTATGTTTAAATCATAACAAGAGCACACCTAATTTAAGGTCTGAACCAGTGAAGAAACAGATGACTCCAGATGATCAGTATACTGGTGGTGCTGAATGCTGAGTGGTTGGAACACATTTTTAGGGATGCACCGAAACGAGGAAACACTTCGAAACCGACACCAAAAGAAATTATTATTATTAAATTATTAAAAGAATAAATCAAAACTATGAAAATATTTATTTAGCATTTAAACACTGCACAATATAAAATGAAATATAGCCTGAATAGCCTAAAAGCAAGACAGCTGACATAAAACAAGTGCATTCAGAACAAGTGCTTAAAAACTGTTGATAGATATACATTCTCTGGGGGGGTGGGGGGGTCCAAGGGTCTTGCCTCTACTGTGCTCGGTCGGGATGTTTTGATTTTATATGATAAATTAATCCCGATGTTGAGAAAGTCTTTGTGGAAGCATCCTCTCTAGAAATGTCATTGCATGCTCTACAAACGGCTTTCTGCGCGTCTTTCTCGGATATATCAAAATGCTCCACACCACAGACATGTTGACTCTAATCCAATCTGGCGCGAGCAGGATGCGGTTGTTGATTGCGTCATCACTGTTTCGGGCGCGTTGTAAAAAAGATTTGTGGCCAAAAATCTTTGGTGGCCGAATATTGTATGCATTCGTAATCAAAATGCACATTGCTGCCTGTCACAGTAAAATATTTGTTCCTGTTCTTCTAATTTAATCTACTCAATAGGCCAAAGATAAGACTTCTGTAATGAGTATAAAATAGTATTTCTTGCACCAACAAGATGCAAATAATTACTCGCTCCCTGCCAGACTGGATTTCATTCATTAGTGAAAAAGCTGCTCTATGCCTCTCTATATATGTGGTTGTGTGGTGTAGATTGTAATCTTGCTCCTGAAGCAGCAGAGCTGTTTTGTTCTGTGTTTCTGTTGTCTGAGACTTTTAAACTCTACTTATATCTTCCGACTGCTGTATCTGTCTACCTGTGAAGAGAACTGTGTGTGCACATGTGGCAGGTGTGTGTGTGTGTGTGTGTGTGTGTGTGTGTGTGTGTGCGCGCGTGCAGGTGGCTGCTTTGTGGTTTTTTGAGTAGAACCGTTTCGATCTCTTCCTGCTTCTGCTTCCTCTACCCTTCACACACACAATCACACGCACGCACACACCACACCACTCATTGCAGGTTACATTGTGCTCTCTATTTTGCCCTGAACCGATATTTGTATCTGAGTAATATACTGATTTTGACAAGTACTTTAATATTGAGTTGTCTTAAAACAAGACCAGAGAAATTAACTTTGAAGGATAACAGACAAAGTGAAAAGTTCTAATTATTTAGTTATACTGAGTGATGGGGGAGAGGTAGGGCCACCCTACACATGCAGAGAGAAAGAGAGAGGACAGTTATTCTGAGCGACGTGGGAGGATGAGGACCACCCTACCCACCCAGAAAGAGGGAGGACAGTCATACTAAGGACCACCCTGCCCACCCAGAAAGAGGGAGGACAGTCATACTAAGGACTACCCTGCCCACCCAGAGAGACAGTCATGCCCAGGGGCAGCTGGTAGCCTAGTGGTTAGGGCATTCGCCCTTCGACCAGAAAGTCCGGGTTCGATTCCCACGACCGCTAGGCACCACTGAGGCACCCTGAGCAAGGTACCGTCCCACACACTGCTCCCCGGCGCCGTGTTCCTGCTGCCCCCTGCTTCACTTGGTGAATGGGTTAAATGCAGAGGTTGAATTTCGTGCTGTTCACACCGTGTGCTGTGGTGTGTTCACGTATGACAAATGGTCGCTTTCACTCATTTCACTCATTTCAGTCTGACTTTGGGTAGTTATAAGTCCCATGTGGAAAATCTAATAAATTATTGAAGCTGAATCTCAAATAGCTCTCTATACCAGGGCTATTCAACTTCAATAGCAAGTGGGCCGAATATGAAAATCACAGAGGGGTTGGTGGGCTACACAGACTACCAATCATGATCCAAAACCCATAATTTTGTTATATCACACCATTCACACATCGTGATTTACTGGCAGTCTTGCAGGCCACAAAAAAATCCAAAAGGGTCGTATCTAGCCTAGAATCTTATTTAGGAAAAAAGCCATTACAGAACAACCGTTCCTAAGTCCATTTTCCTATCCTAGCTTCAGTTAAGAAAGGAGTATTACAGAAGCATCCTATACTCAAAAAATCTTAAAAAAACTCTCCTAACTTTAGGAAACCCCTCCGCTGTCCTAACTGTCGCCAGCTGATTATTTAGACTACGGACCGTATGATAACGCCGTTAGCCGATCAACTCCGCCCAGCTTTGGAGAGACGACCCGTTGGCACGGGGCTACCGCTTCGCTTTCGTTTTTTCGCTTAAGGTGATTTTCAAAGCGAAGGGTGTGGGTGTGAAAGAGAGAGTGTGTGTCCCTAAATTTTTGTCCACATATTTGTGTATGACAGCTCTGTGCCAGTAGATTTGTTCATATTGGTCAGTTCGTCTGGCTTAAAGTTTTGACCACGGCATTGTTTAATAATGCCGTGAGATACTCTGGCGATACAGTGTTACGGACTGGAGACTCCTAAAGTTACAGTGGCAGCAGTAACTTCGTGAGATGATGTGAAGTGAAAGTGACGTATTTGTCAGACGTGAACACGCCACAGCACACAGTGTGAACAGCACGAAATTCTTCCTCTGCATTTAATCCATTCACCAAGTGAAGCAGGGGGCAGCAGGAACACGGCGCCGGGGAGCAGTGTGTGGGACGGTACCTTGCTCAGGGTACCTCAGAGGCGCCTAGCGGTCCCAGACTTTCTGGTCGCAGGGCGAATGCCCTAACCACTGCCCCTGTTGCGTTAGTTGCTAGGTAACAGACATAAAAGTCGATCAACGACGTTAGAACGCTTATTTAGGATTCCTAACTCGAGATAAGATAGGATTCCTAAACTTTATGCTTAAGATAGGAAGTTTCTGTAATACGGCCCCTGCTCTATAACTTCTGTGGTGCATTTCATATGAATTACATTACTGCACACAAACGGTGCACCTAACCAATAGCCGTTTGTGATTCGGCTTTGTGTGCACAATTCCATACTGGATTAACAGAACGCCGTCTGGGTTTAGAAGCCATAATTGGATAACATCTCCATCATGCTATAAAGGGAATAAGGAGCGTTTAACCTCCTGAGACCCGGCCCATTCATTTATGTCTGTTATAATGGACATTTTGTGTATCTTCCTTAAGTATTTGGAGATCCCCATCAAGCCCTATAGTGTTCTGTAGAGGACATCCTGTGCTTTCCAGTGATGTGTCATGTGAGGGGTTTGCATGCTGGTGCAACACAAAGAATCAAAACAGAAACACCACACAACTACAAGTGCAAACAGAGGATAGAGAGCAAGAATAACATTAGAGCAACAATACAACAAGGTTATGTTTCAATTTTCATTGAGAACTCTGATGGCCTGCATAAAGAAATGGATTCCCTTTTTGCAGGCCAGTATGCTACAAAACCTGCCAACTGGAAGGAGGGAGCAGAGAGTGTGTGGGGGATGTGTGGGTCATCCATAATACTGTGCCGTTGTGAAAGTAGTATGTGTAAATGTCTGACTGAGGGGAGACAGACCCTGATGATCTACTCAGTTCCATTAACTCTTCTCTGAAAGTTCTTGTGATGCAAAACCGAACAATTCCCTAAACAAGCCAAAATAAACATTACATTTCAGAACCAAGAAATTTCCCTTATTAGATTAATAACACTTAAACATTGTTAAACTTCTTAAACTACTTAAATGTCCATTTAAAAACATTGTAATTCAAGAGAATGTCTTTGAATGAGCTACGACACACACACACACACACACACACACACACACACACACACACACACACACACACACAGCTCCACAGCCAGCACACTCCCGCTGCAGTCCATTGAGTGCCTCCTTGAATGGGGGATGGGCTTTGATTGGCCATTTGGTGACATGTGACTGAGCAGTGGGCGTTTCTTTGGGGGAGTAGCTGAACCCAGCTGGTGTTGCAAACTGTAGCAGAGAGTGAGAGAGATAGAGATACACACACAGACTACTGAGGAAGGGTGAGTCATTTATCTGTTCTCCATGTTTTTCTCTTTTAAAGTCAGTGTTTTGTTGATTTTCTTGTTCATTCAGTGTTCGTCCTGTTTACACAAATCTAACACATGGCCAGAGTGAGGGTGTGTGCTGTTCCACATATTTCAACTGGGGTTTAGTCAGTGTATGTAGGGAAAGGGGGGTGCAGGAGTTTGTTGAGCATTGTGTTTCAACCCCCAACACACACAGGCACGCACAACACACTCGCTCTCTCTCTCTCTCTCTCTCTCTCTCTCTCTCTCTCTCTCTCTCTCTCTCTCTCTCTCTCTCTCTCTCTC
>JBBPDB010009368.1:0-13117 GCA_037974465.1 Brachypetersius altus | reverse complement strand
TGCAATAGTGCCACCTACTGGCATAACACTTACACATACATGAAAATATAAGCAAGAGTGTGTGTTTACTGGTTAATTCACTGCTTAAAATAAACGAAAACAAACCAAGCCTCATTCTTTAGAACTTTTTGTTGCTTAACTTTGCTGTATCGTGAAACGCACCGAACCGTGACCCCAAAACCGAGGTACGAACCGAACCGTGACATCTCTGTGAACCGTGACACCCCTAGTTTATGTATTTGTGAGGAAGCAATAGATAAATATATATTTTTTTTAATAAATGACTATTTATACAATACAGCATCTCCTGTTCTACCTACAAACACATCCGTGAACCCACTTCTTCATGTTTTATTTCTTTGCAGTATGGTCCATTTATGACATTTGTGTGGTTAAAGTTCACTTTCCAACCTCTCTTTAATGCACAGAAGTTAAAAGGCTCTTTTTTGCTGTGCCTTTAAGACTAATACACTATATGGACAAAGGTATTGGGATACACCTGTTTTTCGGGGTTTGGGACCCTTACTTCCAATGAAGGACAATTTTAATGCTTCATTAGATCAAAATATTTTGGACAACGGCATGCTTCAACTTTGTGGACTCAGTTTGGGGAAGGACCTTTTCTATTCCAGCATGACTGTGTCCCAGTGCACAAAGCGAGCTCCATAAAGACATAGCTGGAGGAATTCAGTGTGGAAGAGCATGACAGAGATTGTGAGCCAGGCCTTCTCATCCAACATCAATGTCTGACCTCATAAATGCTCTACAGAATAAATGGACACAAATTCCCACAGAAACTCCAAAATCTAGTGGAAAGCCTTCTAGGAAGAGTGGAAGTTGTTATAGCTGCAAAGGGGGACCAACTCTATATTGAAGTCTATGGAATTGAAGGTAATGTCATTAAAGTCCCTGTTGGTGTAAGGGTTGGTCGTCCCAATACGTTTGTGCCTATAGTGTATATATGTAAATAAGCTTTGTTCTGATTGGCAGCCATGTATATATAAAGGCACTTGTGTTAAATGGTTAATTCAGTAAAGTTTACTGCCAGTGAAAAGTTTATATTCCACTTTTGCATGTTAATATTTACTAAACATATTACACTCCTACTACATTCAGTATTCTTTGTTAACAAATACATTTAAGGTATTTTCACCATTTGAGTCTTTATTAGGCAGAAAATGTAAATGTATTATTCAGCACCTATAAAAATATAATATAATATTTATGCCATTTAGCAGACGCTTTTATCCAAAGTGACTTCCATTCCCTACCTAGAGGGGGCAGTCTCTCTCTGGAGCAACTTGGAGTTAAGGGTCTTGCTCAGGGACCCAGTGGTGGTGTGCTGAAGGTAGGATTCGAACCCATGACCTCTTAGTCCAGAGGCAAGTATCCTACCACTAGGCCCCCCCCCCAATCACTAAAAGAGAATCAGCAGTAGCTCTTTCATCTGTTTACTGGCAAAACAAGATGCTTTGGCACCCCTTAGTGTGCACTGCAGGCCATCAAGTCTATTCTAAAATGTCTTTATGATCATGCAAGCCGTTTTACCCACTGTTATATATTTGCCCGATTGACCTAAAGTGATCAAAGCCTACCCAAAATCCCATTATCTGCCCAATTATCTTTTCAATGCTACCTATAGGTGACACAGTACAAATCTTGCTTCTCAAAAATGTAAAGTGTAATTGTTTAAGTGGGTGAGTGTTTGTGTGGGTGCTCCATTCAGTACAGAATCTGATGGACTATCTAACTTGACTGTCCTTCAGGCTCAGTGTGAACAAATATTGCACCCAAAATAGTTAGCTAACTTAGCAGGAAATCAGGATAGCAACTAGCAGCCACTACATGAGCTGATTTTATTTCATTAACTACAACAAAGAGTGGCATAACTTTTATCTTTCCATAACTGACATGAGCTTTAGAGTCTTCAAGGCTGATTTCTTGCTCTGCATTTGTCTCTTTGTGTTTGCCATTGGTAGCAGAGTTAGCTGATGTCACAGTGCACATGCAGAGACTCTCTCTCCCCAATACATTATTAAGGCAACTCACCCCCCTGTTCTCTCTCCTTATCCATCACTCAGACGACTCAATCACAAAAATCGAATCTTTAAACAATCGAAACTCGGCTCCTGATGATTCGATCAAAAGGCTGCATCACTGTGTGCCTAACATCGGAATCCAAACCGTGTTGGTGGAGAGGCGCCCCCAAAATCTGCAATGATAAGAATAACAATAATAATAATAATAATACTGAAGAACAACAGTAGTGTGATTGCTTCTCCAACCAACACATTTTTTGTTGTAACCCCATAGCCAATCATGACTGGTAGTCAAAGAGAACATATTTGGCCATGACCATGTGAAGAGTTCACAATTCAAAGTTTTATTTCAGTCAGTTCATCCACTAAATCTCAATGGTGCTTATCTTTAATAGGACTCACACCTCACTGGCATTCATTCTCTCTTTCTTATACTTTCCTTTTTTCAGGCGATCCAGTTTAGTGATCACCACCAAGCTCTTCTGGGGAGGAAAGTAAGTGACGCCCTCCTGCAGTTTTTTTTCTTGAGTTCAGTCCAGTTCAGTCCAGTAAAGATGATGATTTGGCCACATTTACTGAAAACTAACCTGAATGTGACAGTTGGCCTAGATTGTAAAAAAATAATAGAAGGTCAAGTTGACTGGACTTGTAGCATAATGACCATCTGTCTGTATACTTTGTGCACATTAGTGTACACCTTCAGAAGCAGACGGATGAAGAAAAGGAGATACAAATCAAAGCATATTTTTCCTGCTACCAACTCATCAACTTCAATAAATGACTGCCTGTCATATGCAGGTTTAATGACACCACATGTGGGTTTTATGACATGACTTGTGTCAGTTTTGTGACTGTACTCATGGATTTTAGCGTATTGTGAAGTGAATATCATTACATTATCATTGATTTTGATGGTGTTATGTGTGCAAGGTTTATGACAACACATTTAAGATTTAATACCACTAATGTGAGTATTATGACTTCACAGATGAGTTTTAGGCTATTATGTATGTGTGATATCACGTGTTAATTTTAATTTTTATTAATATACACTGATACACTTATGTGCTTATTTATACAGTAGTTTGACATTTGGGAAGTTTATGACATCACATGTAAGATTTGAGTCATTACTTGTGTGTATGATGACATCATAGGTTGACCAGGTGTGAGTTTGAAATCCTAACTTTAAAATTAGAGAGGGTCTTGGATGTCGGAGGGGTTAACAGCCAAGTAGGCTCACAGGTGGTTTAGAGTGTGATTTGGCTTGTTTAGATTCAATTGATTTGGGTGCATGCTGGTAAAAAGAGTAAGAAATCTGAGCAATCATGAAATGCCTCTCACAGCGATATTTGAAGGCCTTTCTTTGTAAACTCTGTTGCAGATCATCTCATTCCCTAGCTGGGACAATTTAGCAAATACAAATTAAACACGAATTCAGCCAATAACCTAAATATAGCGATCAGCGAAGACGTTTCCAGCACAAAGTGGACTGGAAATGCACTCGAACTATGAGACTAGTGAAGCTAACCAGTACTGAAAGCTTAAAACCACCAGTTTAGCATCTTAGAAGCTAATACTCCATAAGTATGGGTAGACAGACAAATACCTGTGAGGAGTCAGTTATCTATCTCAACATATCTTAGTCTGTTTCTTCACCTTCTGCCCTAAGACCTTTGGAATAGGCCCCAGCATTCCCAACAGCCTGGTTAGCAAAAGTGGCTTAGAGAATGAATGAATAAATGAACAACGGAGCTGTACAATAGACTCATTTATGTGGTTTCTGACTCTGTAATACATTTTATAGTGGTGAAATATTTCAAAACATGGTCAAATAATTACGAAAAGCACACCTGTCAATTTCCACCAGGATCAATAAAGGCTTTTCTGATTCTGTTCATTAACGTTCATTTCTACCAGTGTCCCCATGGGATTATAGTAGTAATTTAGTGGCAAGTTTGTAAGAGACACATATTTGTAACCTTTCAACATACGCTGCATTTCTAGAGTGACTCATTCAGTAAAGAGACCTGGCATAGAGCTGCCTCTGTTTACCATCTAACACATATCTAGAACATCCAGAAGGTGAAGTTTTCTCTAACAAAATTGGATCCACCACATTGGAAATGCTAATATGACTGGTCGATTTCATTGTTCATCGTAATGGTCAATCTGACATGGAAGTAATTAAGTCAAGCTCCTGACCAATGGGAGATGTCAGATCAGATAACTTTCCAGTTGGTCATTCTAATAATAATTTTATTAATTAAATAAAAGCAGTGTTGACAACACTTTAAAATAAATACGATGTTAAAATACAAATATATTAATCTAAAATGACATAGAAATATGTTACTTCTTAGAAATTAGTAGAGATTTTATGAAAGTTTAAAAGGCCTTGACGTGTGCCAACCCGACAAAGGACAAACAAACATTCTGGCTTCCAGATTTCTGCCTCTGCTGTTTATAGCCACCTTTAGTCCTGTTTATAGCCACCTTTAGTCCTGTTTATAGCCACCTTTAGTCCTGTTTATAGACACCTTTAGTCCTGTTTATAGCCACCTTTAGTCCTGTTTATAGCCACCTTCAGTCCTGTTTATAGCCACCTTCAGTCCTGTTTATAGCCACCTTTAGTCCTGTTTATAGACACCTTCAGTCCTGTTTATAGACACCTTCAGTCCTGTTTATAGACACCTTCAGTCCTGTTTATAGCCACCTTCAGTCCTGTTTATAGCCACCTTCAGTCCTGTTTATAGACACCTTCAGTCCTGTTTATAGCCACCTTTAGTCCTGTTTATAGACACCTTTAGTCCATGGGAAAATCATGCAAATTAGATTTTATGCTGATCTGTTGCTTTCACTGTTGCGACACTGTAATGGAGTTCAGGGAAAGGATAGAATGTCAGTCATTTTTTATGTGCTCTGTGATGATTCAGCAGAAGTGGGCTTGTTGCAGGAAAGGCCCTACTAGGTGCAATGTTAAGGTTATAGAAACAAGGTTTTTTCCCTCTGAATCCTGTCCCATGAATAATAATCAGCATGTTGGTATGCAGGCATAATGCAGGGTAATGGGAAAGGACTGAATGATCTACAGCCTGAGGAAGGAATCAGTGAGGGCAGGCAGACAGACAGACGGACTGGCAGGGGAATGGACAGGAAGATACATGTTTATGCATGCAGATGGACAGATAGACAGGTGAACAGCCAGATGGACAGATAAGAGCACACAAGCTTGGAAATTTGGACAGTTAGACTAGTAAAAAGACACATAGGCCAAATTTACACAAGGCATTAAAACTGGAATGTGATTGGAATATGTCCATCTAACCACCAGGGCTTTTGAGGATGCACTGTCATCGCATCTGTATGCAAATGCAGTGCAACCAATTTGCTTAATTTTGGTCTAGTGTCCCATCCACAACTTTTATTGTTGTCCCATAATTTTTTTTTATGTGCCTGAATGTCAAAACAGTACACAGTACAGAATGTCTATCACTCCTGGTAGATGCATCAAAAATGTGGTAATGCAATGTTATTAACAAGAAAGCAACAATTAGCAAGCAGTTAATGCCGTCATAAATGGAAACATATCATTTGTAAGCAAGCATAAAATGGTATAAACATATATACGTTGTGTTAATGAGGTCTTTTGTCTCTCAATTTATGAAATGTGACCATTTACTGTTTACTGTGACTTTTAGTTAATGAGTTTAGAATGATACCACTGGCAGCATATCTTTGTGACACGCCAGAACTTCACCAAGCACTTCACCAAACAAAAAAACTGCTTGCAGTCTAAATTGGAAATCTAAACATGATTGATCTGTTCCCTTTATGCTCGTGATAAGTATGACATGGGAGGCAAAAACGTATCACCTGTTCAGAGGGTCTAAATTGGGATTCCTTATGTGAGGGTGCTCTGTGGTCTCAGGGTTGACATGTGTGCATATGGAGGGCTGTACTTTCAGCTATTTTTTGTCAGTGGGGTGGGGTTGGTGAGAAGGTATCTTTGTTTTTGATGGAGTTGTCATTTTATGTCATCATAACACCATTGAATTAGTAGCAAGACCTTGAATGCCCAGTATGTGTTTCTTAAAATAAAGGTACACTTTACTGTAGAGTAGTGTTCCTAAGGCTACATAAGTGTTTTATGACAATTGGCTTTAAACTAAATACTGTATTGAGTCACCCTCAGGTCTTTCCATTTAGTACAGACATTTTATACCAACAAACTACAGTCTTATCTTTGACATATTGAATAGATTAAAGTGAAGAAATGTTAACAAATGTTTTACTGCAACAGGCTGCAAAGTACCTAATGATACAAGCTGCCTAGATGAAGCTGTTCCAACCACTTGTCATGTTGTGGCTTGGGGTAGTGATGCGAGGCACAAATGCATTGGTTCCTTTTGTCGGGTTTTATTACATGCTGATTTTATTAAATGCTGATTTTTGTATGCTTTTATATAGGTCTTAGTGGTTTCTTAATCTCAGCCTTGATACAGAATTACAGCAATTTAGAGCCGGTCCCACAATGATATTTCCCTACGACGTGCTGTTTCTGTGTCTGTTGTTTTAAATGATAATGAAGAGGAGAGAGGTGGGGCGAGGAGGCTACTGCGGTCACGTAGCTGGTAAAAGACATTTGTATTTGTCTGTAGTTGTATTTGTCGGTTAGCTGTTAACAGACAAGACAATGAACTATTTAAAAATAAAAGTCCCTCATACAAAACTGAAACAATAGTGGCAGGAGGTGGGTCCCGGGTGCTAGCGGTGATGCCACCCTGCGGACCCGAAGAGAACTAGTAGGATGTCCTTCGAACCTGGAAGCCGGAGTGCTCAATGTGGGCATGGGAGCCCACATCCTCAGGGCTGACATGAGCGCCAACATCAGCTCAGGACGGTCATCGTTGCAGGCGGAGGGGCCTGTCTTGACCTGTGTGGGGTTTGTGAATATGTCGCCCGCTGCATCCATTTTGTGGAGGCGGTGGTATGTCCTTGACCTGCCCGATGCCCATTTCCATCAGGCGAGGGAACCTGCCGACCAGAAGGAGCACCAGGGTGAAAACTGGCCTGACAGCCAGATTGCTTGTCGTAAGCATAGGCATTCGCTCTCACAGTGCAGGTTCGGATCCGGTCTCTATGGAACCGCCAGAGTGGGAACACCCATCTCCGAGCCTGCTAGTCCATGTGGGGAACCTGCTGTGCCTATGATTGACCAGTCAATCTGTCACATCTTTGCTTGGGGTAGTGATGCGAGGTACAAACGCATGATTCCCTTTGACAGGTTTTATTAACAAACAAAACAAGAGGCACAATGGCCTAAAACTCAAAACATAGAAGACACATGAGGAGCACGTAGAGTGAGGGTTGAACCACAGTCAAAACATGAACTAAGGCACTTTAAATACATGCTGACAAAACCCAAAAAACAATGAGAAGACACTTAAACTTATACAACAGACCAGACACTGTGAACTCTTTCAACATAAAAGTCCCACCGCTGGCCAGGACATGACACCACTCAGCGCCCCCACAGTATACCGATCACTGACCTAATCATCTGGAATAATCTTCACTGGTTTCTTCACTGGTTCAGGACTTCAGTTGGATGTGCTTTATGCTTGATTCATATGTAGGTAACTGTATGGTCAGGTTCAGGGACTGGACTGAAAATGAGAGTAAGTCCTTCAGGAAGCCTGGAGAACTGTTTCTCAATATTAAAAATTGTCTTTGGAAACAAAATCTGAAGAAATGAGGGGTGACTCAGAGCACCGTACTGTAGATGTTTATAAAACCTTATTCCAACACGTCATTACATTTTCTGAGGTGAAATACATGTGATGCTTGTTGGAATAAACCTTTATGCATGTTTATGTAGTTTTATGTCAGTTGTCATAAAACACTTCTGTGAAAACACTTCAGTGTAACCAAATGTTACCCAATAAATTTATAATCACTGCATAAAGTAAAAGGATACTCAAGGCACCCTTTTTTGAAGAAGACAGACAGGAAGACCGACAGATAGGCCTGCAAATAAACACATATGCAAGCAGACCAACACACACATACGCAGACAGGCAGCTAAACAAATTAACAAACAGGCAGACAGACAGATGGAGCAGGGTGTAGATGCTGACAGTGAATGATTTTGCCTTAGGCTCATTGTGTGTGTGTGTGTGTGTGTGTGTGTGTGTGTGTGTGTGTGTGTGTGTGTGTGTGTGTGTGTACCCCTCTCTTCACAGAGCTGAAACTGAGAGAGGCCTTTCCAGAAAACATATAATAGAAGGTAATCTATGATTTTGTTTACATATTTATTGTCTTGCTGTTTCCCAAATATGTGCAATTTTGAATAAAAACATTTTTAAAATGATTTAAAAGCATTTCTAATATCCAGTCTACATTGTGTGAATTAATATTAATATACATTAACATAAATATTAGGGGGGCACAGTGGCAGTCAATGCAACCATGAGAGGTTGTGCCAGTCCTAAGTCCAGATAAACACAGAGGGATGTGTCAGGAAGGACATCTTTGATTTAGCAAGGCTGGAAACTTAGAAGAAGGGTTTAAATTGTGCTACCGTGGTGGAGATGGGAAGAGAAATGGAGTCAGAGTTCTCCTGAAGGAGGAGTTTGGAGTGAAAAGAGCGTCAGATAGGCAGATGAGTCTGAAGCTTGAAAGTTAAAAGAATAATGATCAGTGTTGTTAGTGGTTTCGCCCCACAGGTAGGGTGTGAGCTAGAAGAGAAGCAGAACATCTGGAGTGAACTGGATGATTTGATGCAGCATGTTCTCAGAGCTGAGAGAGTAATTGATGCAGATTTTAACTGACATGTTGGTGAGGGGAACAGAGGTGATGAGGAAGTGATGGGCAGGTTTGGTATCCAGGAGAGGAATGAAGAGGGACAGATGGCTGTTGTAAATACTTTCCACCGGAAGAGACAGGAACATAGGGTGAAGTATAAGAGTGGAGGGAGGAGCACACAGGTGGACTACATCTTATGCAGACGTTATAATTTGAAGGAGGTTAGAGACTGCAAGGTAAAGTGTAGCAGAGACAGCACAGGATGGTGGTCTGTAGGATGAAACTGATGGTGAGGAAGATGAACAAAGGTGGAGCAGAGGACCAGGTGGTGGAAACTGAAAAAAGAAGAGTGTTGCGAGGTTTTCAGGGAGGAGTTGAGAAGGCTCTTGGTGATCAGGAGGGGCTCCCAGATGATTGGACAGATACAGCTAATATGATTAGGGAGACAGGAAGGAGGGTACTTGGTGTGTCTTCTGGAAGGAGTAAAGTAGAGAAGGAGAAAGTCCAAGACCATATACAGAGAAAAAAATTAGTTAAGATTTAGTTAGGCAAAGGATTTTATTTTAACTTTAAAGTGAATGGCCGCTGTAACTCCACTGTAGGCTGGGGGTTGGACCAGGACAAATGTTTTCAATATTGAAATGGATTATCCTAGAGGCAAAATTGAGCAAGCTTGGGGCCCTGAGAATCGTGTAACCGCATTGCATTGACAAAAGTATTGGGACACCTAACCATTACACGGACCGGGCCTTTGATGACAATGCATAACAATGTATAAGACTTTGAAAAAACAAGCATAAAGTTCAGCCTCACAGCATTTTCTAAAGGCCCTGTTGCTTGTGTTGGACTACATTGTGGGCAGTCTGCAACCTTTAAGTACAGTCAAAAAGCCCTCGTTTATCAAATTGGTTTGCAGCCATCCAGACAGGTGCTCTCAAGAAAGCAGGTACAGAACAATGCATTCATGGAGAATATAACTCATTTAAAAGCTGAACTCATGTTAATTGATAGTGTGCACAACAGCAGATTGCTGGTCTGCTGTGAACAAGGCATTTATAGGCATTACAGTTCACTGCCTTAACAAAAATGATGTGTCTCAGAAAGAGAGAGGCGAGTCCAAGAAGCGCACACACACAATGTGTTGGCAAAAGCATAGTCACACAAAGAGTTCAAAATTTGAAAGATGTGCACAGTAACAGACAATGTTGCTAATTTTGTTAAAGCATTCAAGTGATTTGAAGAAGACAAGTGCTGATGATGGTCCAGGCCCAGATCTTAGCAATGAAATTGGATCCTTGAATGGATTCTAAGAATGGATACTTGGCAACAACCATTGTGCAATTGCGAAGTGATCTGAATGACCCGCTGGATGAGTGCACAAAGCCCACTGCTACAGATGGTCTGATTACATGCAGAATCGCATGTATAAGGGATATGATTCCGGTATCTCAAGCACAACAGTATAAAACAAACAACAATATGCAAAGATGTGTGAACATGTGCCTACACCACACCCATATGTCTCTTACAGAGCATGCTTGCTGCTCCAATAAGCCATCAGTATTCTGATACTGATGAAATTACGTCAATTGATGCTGCCAGCCATTCTAGGTGTTAGGAGTATTTTATTTTTATTCATTATTGTGATCTTGTAACATTAAAATGTGTTTCATTTTTTGTTTTGTTTATTTTTTGTTCTGAATGTTCAAAATGTTTTCTTTGAATAAATACAATTTCACAGGCATAGTTTTTATACATAGCATAAAGGTACAAAAAAAACAATACATGCAGTGTTCTCTCCATTTTAGATGTAAAAAAGGATTTGCGGTCCCGGTGTTTTCTCTTATGTGGAAACCGGGTCCAGATGGCTCTGACTGAGATGAATTTGCTCTAATTCATCTCAGTCAGGTGGTACCACTGACAATAAACCCGCAGCAGCATCTTTCTTCAAGTTTACCCAAAACAAGAAAAACATAAGTGGACATTTATTTGGATGCACCGACCACAGATTTGGATTTGGGGAGCACACACTGTCACGGTCTCAGCCGGTACTACCGGAAACCGGGACCAGTACCCGCCTGCGACCACCTGGGGTTGCTTCTGCTCATGAACTGTGTTGCCTGTTCTGTTCCACCTGTATATAAATACCACTGATCACCACACACACCTGTCTCATTTCTATCATTATCCTCCTGAGTTCTGACTGGCCCTTAGTATATCTGTACCAGTATTTAGACCTGTCTTTCTGTTCTGTTCCTGACGGTTGTATACACTCACACCACCTTCCCTAGGTCCCTGTCCTGTGTTTAAGTTCATGCTCGGCCCTCGTGCCTGTTTTTGTTCTGTTTCTTCCGTGTTAATAAACCCTATGAATAAGTATGGCTGTCCGCGTTGGTGCTCTCCTTCCTCTTCATCTGCAACAGGACCAGGTCGTGACACACACAGCTGCCCGAGCTCCACACACCACCACACCCTCTGGTGCCCCAGTGGAGAGGCTTTTCAGGATTGGTGGTCAAATACTTCTGCCCTGAAGAAATAAACTTAGTGATGCCAATTTTGAGAAGCAACTTCTCTTAAATGCCAACAGAAGACTCTTTTTCCACCAACAAAAGATTAACCTCTTTTGTTGGTGGATTGGAACCGTGGTATTGATTGTGAATTTCTGCAGTGCTGTGAAGACAACAGAACAGAGAAGAAGTGAACTTTTGAACGTTTACTGTTTGTATTTGTTAGTCATATTTTAGATGTTAAAATATGTTTGCTGAACATTGCACTGTGAAATCTCTGTCTACCAACTTGATTTCACTCTCTACTGGGGAAAGATAATTTAAGATATGTTTGTTGAAGGTAAATACTCTGTTTTATTAAATAAAAACATTTTAAAAGTGGCTTTTTTCTATATAAATAAATCAGTCAGACTTAATGAGTATGGCTCATTCATTGTTTACCAAATGTTTACAGCAATTTAAGACCTCAGACTTATACTTGGAATACAGTTGGTAAATAAACTTATAAAAGATATTTATACACTTATTTCCCATGTGATGTTTGAGTTTTAGAGCTGTGCTAGTTTAATAAGGTTAAAAAAAACCTGATTATTTTATGTTCTTTTCTGAACACATTCTCTGAATACTGCATTTTAGGCAGACAGGTTTTTGTTTACATTTTGTGTTAATATAGTCTGAATAAAATTGCCATTTACAGCATATACAGTAAACCCCCAGTTTTACCCGGATCGGGACTCGCGGATCCAGTCACACGTGGGGGTTTTTTTGGTGAACGAAACTGATCATTTTACGGAGAAATATTCAAAACAACGCGGAACCTGCAAATATTCTACGCTTTTTTTGTGACAAAAGTTTTGGCTCCCCGTGCATGGCCATAGGGCTCTCTTACGCTCACGCTCTCTCTCTCTCTCTCTCTCTCTCTCTCTCTCTCTCTCTCTCTCCAGTACGCTCTCTCTCATTCGTGATTTTTCTGGAGCGCGCGCCTCTCTCGCGCGGTCTCTGTATCTCTCTTGCTCTCATTCTGGAGCCACGGATCGTCTCTCTCCCATGCCTGACTTTTCCGTATTTAAACCTCGTGATTATCTTTACATTTTCGTAAAGGGTAATGTATTAAACCGTTTAAAATGAAATTAAAGTGTTTTGGGAGCACATGTGGATGCATATTTAGGGTGTACGCAAAAAAATAGGCATTTTAAGGCATTCTTTGACCAAAACACAATGCGGTTTTTCATTATACGCAGGTGCTCGTGTAACGTAACCCCCAGCTAATAACGGGGGCTTACTGTACCTGCACCTTGTTTTTCCCCACATTCAGCATAACATGTGTTGCTTAAGTGGTAAAATCTATTCTCAACCCCAAATGTTTAATGTAACATGTCTGTTCTGACTGAAGGAGGTTCAAAAAGATGATTAACCAAAATTAACTATGAATGTAAACTAGTTCATTTTTATTTGGGGCAACCAGGAAGCAGTGTGTGTGGCAGTGCCTTGCTTAAGTGGTGACACTAGCAATTGGGATTCAATCCCACAACCTTCTGATTGCAGGGCCAACACCCTAAACACTAGGCCATCCAGCTGCCCACAAAAAACGTCCAGGATCAAGGCTGAGAAACAGTCAACAGCCTAATTAATGCTTTGGTGCCAATTAGTGAAAGTGAACATTAGGTCATACGTGAACACACCACTGCAGTGTGAACAGCACGAAATTCAACCTCTGCATTTAACCCATTCACCAAGTGAAGCAGGGGGCAGCCAGGAACACGG
>JBBPDB010009360.1:0-13118 GCA_037974465.1 Brachypetersius altus | reverse complement strand
TTTATTATATTGTATGAACACCCTTGGGTCACATCACCATACTGAACCCCCCCCCCCCGCACAAGTGTTGGAAAATTAGAGTTCCAGCACTTATTTTTTCCCACTTCAAGCACTGATCTAATAGCATGCGAACACACCTGAGCCCAGCTTGGCTTGGAAGGCACTGAATGGTTTGATGAATGATATAAACCAGGGGTGTCAAACTCCGGTCCTGGAGGTTCGGTGTCCAGCAAGGTTTGATGGTTCTCCTCCTTGAACACATTCACGAAACCTGACAATTAACTGACCAGGTGAACCAGGTGTACCTGAGCAGGGAAATCACCCAAACATGCTGGACCACAGCCCTCCAGGACTGGAGTTTGACACACATGATATAAACCATTTGCTATGGCCTTCATGGTCAAAAGATCTCAACTCATTATAAACAGCTGATTTTTGAGCAACATGTTTAACTGTTTCCTCATTCACCATTGTCAAAACATTTTTGGATTCGTGTTCAATCCTTTCAGTTTCAGCTTCAGTTCCGACCGTAATTCAATGTTGAATTAATATCTTTTGCAGTCTGGGAATTTATGCCAGATGGAACTGTATTGGTGGCACATGGTGGGCCAGGACTAACTAAGGCACCTTATGTTGGTTTTTGTCTTAAATTTGCCAAATGTTTGTAATATATTGTAAGTAAAATTCTTAACACATTTTTATTTCTGGAAAACATTTCAATTGTGTTTCTGTACAAATAATCATCTAAATATTGAAATTTATTGCAACATTGGCTTCTGATCGTCTGATTAGTCAGAATAGGCATGTTCAAAATATACATAGCCTAAGCCTGGCGTTGTGCACCTGGAGATTTATTCTACTCATTCTACTAAACTGCACATTCCCTGTATAAAGTTCCACTTTCAACCATTTTCAGTGACTGTTTCAAATCTGTGCATCTAAATAAGCAATGCAGAAAGCCGTCATATTTTTGTACTACTTGTGTGTCCAATCACATTTCTTCTAAAATCAAGGAATTTTAAATGGTTAATTATAGGTTTGTCCCTTTTTATGCATTTTTATATGGTAGAGGTTGAAATACTGCAGTGAGCATTTGAACTACAGTCAAAAGTTTGGACATCCATCTTCTCATTCAGTGTTTCTTCCTTGTTTGTATTATTTTCCACATTGTTAATCATCATTTAATGAAACGCAAACAAAATGATGAGGGAACACGTGGAATTATGCAGTAAACCAAAGAAAGGTTAAACAAACCAGAATATGTTTTGTAATAAGGTAATAATGGACTGTTTGTTTTTACTTAGTTATGTAATTCTTGCCATAATGTGGAGTAGAACGGTTGTGGAATAGGATCACTAACTGTGTATCACCCCGACCATCACAACTGATAATCCCAAACACATCAAGAAAGCAGCAAATTCCACTAATTAACCTTTGACACCTGTTAATTAAATACCATTCCAGGTCGATCCCTCATGAATCTGGATGGAAAAAATGCCAAGAGTGTGCAAAGCTGTCATCTGAGCAATAGGTAATGGTACTGTATATATCATCATACATCACTTATTATACACAATTTATTTGGGATCATAAACAAGTTAATTCCACTGCTAGACAACATTTGTACCCCCTTGGCGCCTCTGAATATTGGACATTGTGACCATTTGTAATGCAGCTTGAGAGTGTCTGTTGTGTATGATTGTTAACAGTGGGTGCACTTTCTGAAGCTGAATTCACTTATTTAAAGATGTCTAAAATCTTTTAGATATGCACTGCAGTCTGAACCGATTGTCTACGACTATACTTCGCTAAAGGAGCTTTATGATGGAGCATGAACTTATCGCTAGGAATATTCTGACAACCCCTATATAATCCACCTCACTGGAGAAACTCAAAGAAAGTACATTTATTTCACTCAGAAGCCCTCAAAAGAAAAAAAGTGCAATCCTTCAAAACATACTACGTGGTCAAAAGTTTGGGGGCTCCTGACCCAAAAGGATTTGAATAACATTGCATTCATTTGGCGTTGGTCCTCCCTTTGCAGCAGTAACTCTACTCTTCTTGGAAAGCTTTCTACAAGATTTGGTGTGTTGCTGTGGGAATTTGTCTCCATTCATTCTCAATAGAACGTCCTAGTTCAGACACTGATGTTCATAAAGTTATCCAAAATGTCATGGTAGGCCTATGGCGAAAGAAGATTTCCCTTCACTGGAAGTAGACCAAACCCTGAAAACCAGGTGTGTCCTAATACTTTTGTCCATACAGTGTAGGTAACGTCTCGCCGCCGGGAGGAAGCGTGAGAAGGAGGAGTGTAGAGAAAACACCCTGTGGTGGTGAGGCCGCATGCAAGGGTGTGGGGAGTAAAGAAGTTGCAGGAGAGAAAAAACAAATGAGCAAATTCAACTAGACTGAGGAAGGAGGACAAGAAATGTCCCTCACAGCTGATCTGTTATCTGATTGGCTGAGAGATCTGCCCATCATGTGACTTCCCCTTCAGCTGATACAGTGTGGGGGTGGGGACAAGCAGAGAGGGCGTGTCTGCAGGCTTTTCTGGGTTGGAGCTCCTTGTCTTCAGCTTCGGCTCGACAAGAACCCGAGAAAGCGAAACAGGGCTCGACCTGCAAGGCAAGCTCAACCAGGCTCCTTCATTATTTCCTGTACTAGGAGGCCATCTTGTACAGACGAGTATAGAGCTCTCTTTTTTTGTACCGTTGTTTTCATATTTGTCCGGTTGCTGTCCACTTTCTTCCCTGGCTGGGTTTCCTGCTGAAGTTTGGACTTTCTCCTCCTCTTGCAGGGCAGCTTTGGAGAGAGGAGGCCAGAAGAAGGAGGTGGAGGAGGGTCTCAGAAGGCTCAGGAGGAGCAGAAAGGGGGCTTTCTGTGTTTGGAAGTTCAGTTTATTGTTGTCCTTACCTGTCTTCTCTTTGAAATGAAAGAGGCAGAGCAGTAGGGCAAGTGAAGAGGACGGAAGAAGTTGAACTTCCTGGAAAGGGAGCCTTGTTTTTTTCCCTTTTGCCCCATTCAGGAGGATCCGTACTGTTTAAGAGGGAGTGGAGGGTCTTGGTGGGCTTCCATCTCCCTTCCATCTCTTACTCTTACTTCATTGCGTACCTGGCTCTTCATGATGGCCAACGGTAGTCCTGACATGCCCTCAGGACCCCTGTCCCAGGTGTTTTTCCCCCCGGGTGGATCCTCTCCCTCTGGTTTAATGGGAGTTCATTATGCCAGTCCAGTCTCACTGCCTGCAGCTCACACTTCAGGGTTCACTGCTATGGACACTGGGATGATCCATGGGCTCGCTGGCACCTCCACCATGCCCTTCATGCCCCCCTCGTCAGCCGGGGTCTCCTTCATTATCCAGATCGGACTGACCCGAGAATCTGTGCTGCTGCCCCAGACAGCAGACCTGGCCTATGTCAAGCAGATCGCCTGCTCCATCGTTGACCAAAAAGTGAGTTCCTTCTAAACTCTAGTTTTGACTAGTTGATCACCTGGTTCACTCCTCTGTTTTTTTTGGAATATTTTATTGTTTTAAAGACTACTATTAATTATAACTTTATGTCTAAGAGTCAAGGATTCTTAAAATACAAGAGAAGGTCAGGCATAATACAGAAGAAAATGTGCATGTGATACCTACACTATGTGAACAAAAGTACTGGGACTCCTGACCATTATACCAATAGGGACTTGAATGACATTGCATTCAAATACATTAGACTTTAATATGGAGTTTAATGTAACAGCTTCCACTCTTCTTTTTAAAAGTTTTTGTGGCGTTTCTGTGGGAATTTAGGCCCATTCATTCAGTAGAACATTTATGAGGTCAGGCTGGCTTACAATCTCCGTTCCAGTTCATCCCGAAGGTATTGATGGGGTTGAGGCCGGGGCTCGGTGTGGGCCAGTCAAGTTCGTTCACACCGAACTTATCCAACCATATTGGAATTGGAAAGGTTCTTCCCCAAACTCTGTCCACAAAGTTGGAAGCTTGGTCTTGTCTAAAATGCCTTGGTAAGCCTAGTACAAACCATGAAAAAACAGGTGTGTTCCAATACTTTTGTCCATATAGTGTATATTAATTGCTGTTTTAATTGTTTGGCACAAATTAATTAAAATTTTTGGCACAAATTTCTTGTTTGTTACGTTACAGTATGGTTTTCTGGACATATTGTGATATTGTCAGTACTTACAGAACATTGACCGGGGCAGTGAAAAATGTAAAATGTTGAGAAGGTTTTTGTACTATGCTTTTTAAAGTGACCTGGGATATGATGTGTAAATGGAGCACCACTGGTTATTTTTTGTTTGTTTATTCTGAATGAACAAATTTATTATTAGATGTGGGAAAATTAAAATGGGCACCATCATTGTATTTTTGATACATGTGTACATTATGTATCACCCCCTCCCCCCCAAACCCCCCACCCGCCTTTTGTAGTCCACACTAAAGTGAGTTACCAGCATGCAAACACTTGACGTTTCACCATCTTCTGCTTTTGGTGCGACACCTTCTTGATGTTGTTAAATGTCTTAACTATGTATAGATGCAAAAAAAACGTGTCAGCGTCTTATTATTCATGATAAAATCGCTGTATATAGATATATGTATAGAGAGGCAGTGGACAATTTTGCACAACGACTGATGCAAAGTTATGCATTTCAATTTAGGTATAGCACTTACTTGGCCCATACAGGAAAAAGTATATACACTTTGAAGTCATTTTTGACTGTAATTCATTTTCTTAACACTTCCAGCTTTCCGTGCTCCTGGATGCGAGTGCAGCATTTGACAGCATGATCATTTATTAGACTAGAATGAGATTGCTAAAGCACAGGGGTAATGTACTGTAACAATTTGTTTAACTCTGCATGGGTGCTTCACACTGAAGATGAAAAAAATCGACATTTGTGGACTTAATGGCTAACTGTTAGGAAATAGCTTTATGGAATTCTGAGCTATTTTATGCTCAGGTTCGTCCTTTTTCCAATCGCTTACAGCTATTACATATAACTTATTCCAAGCCCATTTTAACAGTCTTATCCAGGGTGTATTGTGTTGCCTGTTTTGAACAAAACCACACATCGCTGTCTGTGCCAGGGACGCCAAATCCACAAACACGCTTATTCAACTGAGTGTTTTGGCAGTTCTTTGCTAGTGTAGTCTAGCATAATTTGGATCTAACTTGAGGCATTGATTTAATGACTAGTACAAGCCTGCTATTGTGTGTCTAGGAGTGGAGTTTGGGGACTTTCTCTGTTTTTCTCTCTCTTTCCCTCTCTCCTCCAGCCTTTCTTGCCTCAGTGAGTGAGTCATGATGGTGTCTCTGTTTATTCAAAAAGCTTCCTCTGTTCCATGGACACTTTTTCCATTGGGCTGGTAGTGGCACTCGCCTCCCTTTCCAGGATAAGTTGCCATTTTTACTTGGATCCAGGAGTAAGTTCCTCTTACTCTCATTCTAACTGTTGCATTATGGAGACAAAAGGCAGTGCTTGTCTCTGACTAAGTTATAAAGACATTAAATTTGGTCTTCCATCCTAACCTGTAAGTCCGTAGAGCCTGGTTTTCCCAGGTGACCTAAATTATTTATTGATCTGTAAGGGTGCCCCCCGCCCATCGTCTCTCAGCATGTGTTCCTCTCCTGTGTCCCTTTGTCTGGAAGATAAAGAGGTGGAAGTGGGAACCCTTTCGTCCTGAAGCCTGGAATATAGCGTGTGCTTAATGGGAGATCTCAGAGATTTGTTAAACTCTGTTTAGCTCAGATGTCTGTTTTTTATGTTTTTTGGTTTAGTTTGGCAAATTATATGTTTCCATTCTGGAGGTCTAGTGAATTAAGTTGTTCAGTAGTAGAATTAACAGTCATTTAAAAAAAAATGGCATCTGTGTGACATGTAAATATTATGACAACTGTGTAACAGGTAACTACAGTCTGGGATTTTTTCTTTTAGTTTTTTTTTGCATGACTGGTTTTCTAGGTTAGACTTTCAGAAGGTGTTTTTTTTCTCACACACACATGCTCCGAAAAGGGCTCTTTTGTTGTTTTCATTTATATTCTGGAATGTGTGTGTTCCCTTATCTAACACCATGCAAAACCGATTGGTTCAGTCCATCTTTCTCTTGTGTGCTCATTGCTTCTTCATGCATCTCTAAATAGGCCTGCTGGTCCGAAGCTTGAATTCAGTTATAAATGGAGTCAAAATCTGGCCATCGTTCCTTTGAGAAAGAAGTGCCTCGAAAAGTTTGTTCCCTCCAGTGGGCTCCTGCTTATTTTTTAAATACAAATCTTTATTGCAATATACACATATTTAACTGAAGTTTAGTATATGACAAGCATTACTAATATGTAATTACAAAAAGAAAACATTTAGGTAAGGTTAATGAATAATGCTGGAAAAATGCATGATTGGCATAACTGACATAGCTACCTATATAGGAGGTGTACCTGGTCCGCTGTGATGTTTAGTTAAGTGACATTTTTCAAATTGACAAAAAGAGAAAGGTTTAATATCTACTTAGAGTGAAAACATACACCTAAAAGGCAAAACATGTTGATGACAATGCAAATAATGTTGATGACAATGCAAATAATGTTGATTATCTTGCATGTCAAGATGAAGATTCTATTATTGTGAGATACTTATTTATTTACTGTTCTCCTTAAGTAAAATTTTTATTGTTCTTCTTTACATTGCTGGAATTTGGTGCTTCTTCTCCTCCTATGGTTTTTGAAATATTGGCATGGTTCCAATGTCCGTTAGTATACAGTGCTGTATATTTAGATTTTTGATTGGTTGATCAGGGGCCAGTTATTATTACCCATAAATGGCTTGGTAAGAGACAGAGGGTGTGTCCGAAATCGCGCACTACCGTCAGTGCACAGTACCGTTAGTGCATACTGCCTTTTGTAGTGCGCACTGCTGTGGATCAGTGCTTTCAAAAACGGAACACTAACGTTTTGCACTTAGCGGAAGTGACGATCTAGCATTTGCTTGCGATTCTTCAGCCGCCAAAATATCTGCCGGTTTTACCGCAGTGTACATCAGTAAAATAATTTAAATAACGTTACTTACATTTATACAAAGCCGCCTCCGCTGCTGCCATTATCCAACCCGAAAACACGTTGAAAGTCCCGCCCCCTCCGCTACGTGGTCAAAATGGTCCCCTTTTAGTGTGCATAGTGTCCATCGTTCCGCACTGCGTTTTCTGGCCGATTTCAGTGCAGCATCCGGGTCCCTACTGAGTTTTAGCTCGGTTTTCAGTGTGAGCGCACTACGCCCTAAAATCGTGCACTAAAAGTGCGCAAGTGCGTGCGGTTTCGGACACACAGAGAGTGTTGATGCCCTTTCTGTGGTGCAACAGGAAGCAGAGAATAAAGAGACTCAAAAAGGTGCCGGTTCTAATACACATTATGAGTAATCCACCCCCCCCAACACACAAAACCAATGTTTGGGTGTTTCCAAATACTGGCTTTATAACAACCATGCAATCACACTTCACATTTCCTCACAGAAATGCATCTAGTTTGCCTTTGAAATGATAGGGTGGTAAGAGTAAATTGTTTGGGTGCTGTAAAATGTTGGTTGTATGGTTGCAACCCTAGGATCACTTATGGCTTCCTAAAACAGTGGCTTTCAGTCCCAGTCCTGGGAACTCACTGTCCCACACAGTTTCACAAGCTCATAAAGAAGCTCATAAGTAGCTGTTGATCTGCATCAGGTGTGTTGAGTCAGGGAATGGTTTACTGTTGCTATAGGTGTGAAGAAATGAGTTATGAGTTATGCAAAACATTCAGTGACTTTTCACACTATAAATTATGCTATAACTAGCTGGAATTTTCGGAAGAGGCAGTTTCTATTAATACCTCGATTTATTTTAGAGTGAAGGGTAACAAGCACATAGTGCAACCACAAAGGAGAAATGGAAGGTTTATTTGAAAACTTACTCAGCACTGTGTTTCTAAACAACACTGAAGCATGTAGAGAATGTGCTGTTTTATTATAAGTGAGTAAAGTAAAGTGGCCCGTATAGTTACGTGTGAACACACCACAGTACGGCAAACAGTGTGAACGGTGTGAAATTCTTTCTCTGCATTTAACCCATTCACCAGGTGAGGCAGTGGGTAGCCAGGAGCACAGCGCCGGAGCAGTGTGTATGGACGGTATCTCACTCAAAGGTACATTAGTGGTGCCAACGGCGGTCCTGGGATTTGAACCCACAGCCTTCTGATTGCAAGGGCAACTCCCTAGCCGCCAGCCCACCAGCCCACCAGCTCTGATGCTCTGATGCTCTTAAAAGCAGCTCTAAACAGTTCCATTTGAAACGCCTTACCAAGACAGAATTTCAGTGTATGCCTTTTTTGGCTCAGCATAGGAAAGAAAATGATCAAAGGCTTTACACAGAATCCCAGAATATGGCTGTAAAACAACCTTTTGTTTGTTTTCCTTGTCACTTAAAAATTGCAGTAAAAACCCCTGGCATCTGGGAAGGGGGCATCAGTACTAAAGGTGCACCGTAAAGTAGCCATATGTTTTAGTAAGGCTTGCTCTATCTTGCCATTTGCATGGGTACGGAGTGACTTTGCATAGGCGAACCCTGTTTCCTGGTTAAATCGCTGCTCTATTTGACTATTTGAATAAGTACAGACTATTTGACTATTCAATGGAATCCCCACTCATACAGCTATTAACAGGAAGCGGAAGAGAACAAAGGAAAAACAAGTCGCTCTGTATAGTAATGGAGGAAATGTGCCTTTTATTTCCAGTGGTCTGGGACCAGTTGTGTGGTTTCACTGTGAACCGGTATGATCTGAATCGGGTCTGCTTAGAGTGGGGTACGTACACCAATCAGCCACTAAACTAGAATCACCTGTTTAATATTGTGTAGGTCCAAAACAGCTCTGACCTATTGAGGTAAGGACACACTGAGAGATCTAAGTACCAGTGGAAGTTGCAAGGTAGAACTCCCATGGATTGGACTGGTTTATCCTATAGATCCTCAGCTGGACTGACATCTTGGATCTTTGCAGGCCAAATCTTGAAATGTCTTGTTCCTCAAATTTAATTGAATTTATTTAAGTTATAAATCACTCCTGAACTCCTATTTTTGCAATGTGACTGGGCATATTAATCTGCTGAATAAGTTGCCAGGTCATCGCTTGTCCTTTCTTCTTGTATGTCCTAACCACTGAACTGAGTGACACCAACACATAACCTGTTGCTTTGGAGATGCTTTACCCAGATGTCTTGCAGTCGTCATTTGGCCTCTTTCAGTGTCGGCCAGGTTTTTTAACCCTGGTCTGTTACTGAAGTACCCTTGAGCAAGATCCCACACACTGCTCCCTGGGCGCTGCATTGCTGCCTGCAAATGGTTCTCTCTCGCTTTTGTTCACTTTAAAAGGGTTTTTGTGGAGGGATGTGAAAAAGAAGAGCGCTTTTTTTATATTTTGCATTTTGGGGCTGAAAGAGATTATAAAAATGATAAAATATTCATAAGCCTGGACAAACTGTTCCATACATGTTAATATTTTCATCATTTGAACCTACAGGTGTTCTACAGTTTGCATTACAGTTACAGTCTTACTTTCACATCAGAGCTCATGGTTGCTTAGGGTTTGTTTGCTTTTTTTAATGCCCAGAGCTCTAAAAGCAGAGCTTTGAGCTCTTCCTTTTTGTCTCTCTCTCTCTCTCTCTCTCTCTCTCTCTCCCTCTCTCTCTCTCTCTCTCTCTCTCTTACACACACACACACAGCGCTGCCTCATAGCCTCAGATGTGAGCCAGTAAACCTTTTTTAGAAATGTCTACATCTATGTGTGATATGAAGTAAAGCCGGTAGGAGAAATTATAGATCTGCGTGCTACAGAACAATAATTGGTGCTAGACTTAACCTACATTTACAGCTGTTTGTTGTCATGGTGTACTGACAAACAGAGTATCACCAGTTCCTCTGAAGTTAATACCCCTGCTTAGAGCTGTGCCTGTGTCCTTGCCTTATACTTTTCACAATATATTTTAAAACAGCTCCATCCAGAACATCTGAACTAATACCAGGTATCTCTGTGTGGTGTTCCAAGTGCCTTTGCACCAGTTTGAATGAAAGCAGTTCAATCAGGATGTTCTAGAAAAGTCTGCCACTTTGGATGTTCTGAAAATAACATTTCAGATTTGCTTTGACTTGTATAGAAGTGGCCAAAATGCAGCATGGTTGCAAAAGCTTAAAACATGCAGCAATTTCCTTAAGGTTACTGTTCAAAGTATCTCTAAGCTAAATCTGAGGACTATTACCAGAAGTGGTCACCCACTGCACTGGGTGTAACAAATGCCTTCTCTAGCAACAGCGGAAACAGTGGACAGGTGGATATCTCTGGCTTTGTCTTTAGGCTTCAGAGTGTATTATTTCATTTTATGTTGTTAATTAGCATCTGATTAATACTGTTTAAAGTATCGAGCTCTAATATGCATGCTTATGTCTTTCTCACAGTGCGAGCATGAGCATTTAAGAGCAGCAGCTAGAAGGACTGGGAGGCCTCTTAGTCTTGGGTTTGCCCAAGTTGAATGATATGCCGTGTACTCTTTTTCTCACTCTCTCTTTTTCGCCATCAGTCTCCCTTTCTGTAAAAAAAGGCTTGGCAATAGACTGGTGGCCCTGGGGATCACTGAGGCATTCCTATCGGCTTACCTGCCCTCTTGCCTCTGCTGGCTAAACCCATTTCAATGTAGTAAGTGAGTGCCTTTCAGTGCCCTTCTTTCCCCCTCCTCCCCAACCATCTCTCCTCTCTTCTCCTCCACCTCTCATATTACCACTCCCTTGAATAGAATGGGCTTCTTTGTTTTTGGAATTCAGGCCTGGGTAGCACATAATATTAGCTTGTGTGTTGTATGACCTCTAGTCTACTGATATGCCACAACCATTATGTGCTCTTTTGAGCCTCGGTTTAAGGTGGTTCTGGTGTTTGCACGCGTTGGTAGTTAAACAAGGACATTACAACCCCAGATAATTACCTTAATTAAGCACCAAAAGAATAAAATCCATACAGTGATTCTTCTTGAGGTTTGGGTGGTCTGCTGTATGTCCCAAATTAGTACTAGACATCTATTCATTCAGTTTTCATTTGAAATGAATGGTATAGGCATATTCAGCCCTCCCATTTGCTACAGTGCCTCTGGGAACAATCCCTCCTCAACATCAGTAATATTTATAGCTTTATTGTAATAGAATTTTTTTTCACAATCCTCCGTCCATGCCAGCTGATTCCAGAGTTTTTCCCATCTCAGCCTTGGGTTGTTTCAAGATGGCAGAAAAATCAGTAGTAGCAGGCACCTATTGCAAATGTTGGAAGTGTTTTTTATTATTATTATTATTATTGTTATTGTTGTTGTTGTTGTTGTTGTTTTTCTATCACGGTAGCTCGGAAGTCCATAGAATGCTTTGTTGAATTTAGATTCAATTGGACACGTTGCCGGAGGACAGTCCAAAGTATTTTGGCACAGAATTTTGGCCAATCTATCCATCTCTGTAGTACCTCCAACAGACCAAAAAATTCAAGGTTTTGCCGTGTAGTTGTGATCTGTTCTTTCTTTGGCCACCCCGGGCCATTCAAATATGAATGCAAATCCACAATAATGGCGCCAATCTAACCCTAGGGCATTGATCCAATTTTGTTCAAAGAATTTTGTCCAAAGTTGTTCAAAGAATTTTGCTTGGGCAAACAATACGCCTGCTGTTGCCCAATTAATAATGGCGAAGCTTCTAAACAGAAGTGAGGTCATTTCTTTTTACAAGCCATAAATCTACATTTCACATGAATCTACCCTCAGATTTGACGTGAGACATCAAGAGAGGGTTCTGACAGTGGGTTTCAATGTGTCTGCCTTCTCTTTGACAGACTGGTGTTTAGCTTGTAAGGACAGTATAATATATCAGGTATATTTCAGTATGTCATAATGATAAGAAGTCAGTAAATTTTGGTACTGCCAGGCTGCTACACTAAATACAGACATACTTGATAGAGTAGATGACAAAGGTAAAAGCCTATAATGTGTTTACCAGTATTTTTTTTGGTTTTCTTATTATATTAGTTATATTATATTATATGTGGTATTTTATGTGTGGGCAACACCTGCCAGTTCAATATTTTAGTGCAATACATTTCAAATTGGGTCTAAATCCTGTTTGTTTTCTGAGTTAATTTGTTCATATCTAACACTATGATATGCCACTTGCCAGTTACCACAGTGCTGTGATCAAACAGATCTATAACCACATCTATGGTTAAACACTGTGCATGGCTAAGAGGATGCCACAAAGACATTCAGTTCCTGTGTACTATGTTAAACAAAATGTCCCTCACTGACAAAAAAAAGAAAAATGAGAGGCATCACAAAACCGAAGTGTTCTTGTCACCCTTGGTGGCTTGATTCTTTGTCATATTCTTGTGTATTTTGTAGAAAGTTTCCCTTTAGCAAGTTTCACTGCTTGTATTAGTACAATGCATGGTACAGTGGATCCCACTCTGATATCACAGTTGATGCCACTCTGATATCGCAACCTTGAGTGTCTCCCAATACAGATGCCATCTTTGCTTAACCTAACATTAACCTTTTTGTAACATGTTTCCTTTTAAATTCCTACATACACTGTATGGACAAAAATATTGGAACAAATCGTTTTTTTCAAGGTTTGGGCTAAGTCCCTTACTTTCAGTGGAGGGCAATCTTAATGCTTCAGCATACCTTTATGCTTCAGCAACTTTGTGTACACAGTTTGGGGAAGGCACTTTTCTATTGCAGCATTAGCCTGTGCCCCAGTGCCCAAAGCAAGGTCCATAAAGACATGGTTGGATGAGTTTGGTGTGGAAGAACTTGACTGGCGCGCACAGAGCCTTGACCTCAACCCAATCCATCAGCTTTGGGATGAACTAGAACAGAGATTGTGAGCCAGGCTTTCTCGTCCAACATCGGTGCCTGACATCATAACTGTCTCTACAGAATGAATGAGCACAAATTCCAAAATCTTGTGGAAAACCTTCTAGGAAGAGTGGAAGCTGTTATTAGTCTCGCATAGCCAGACCTTCAGACTGACGGCTGAAGGTCTGGAATTCATAGCAGCTTTCTTTGGCCAAGGCCCG
>JBBPDB010009289.1:0-13123 GCA_037974465.1 Brachypetersius altus | reverse complement strand
CTGGTTCTTTTATTTTGACATGCTTGTCTGTTTTTGTGCTTGTGTCACGTGTCTTGTTGTCATGTGGTTTTCGGTTCAGTGTCATGTATTTCACATTTACATCTGTGTTGTGTTAGGTTCCTGATTTCTTGTGTATTTAAGTCCTGTCTGCCTGGGTTTTTGTTTTTTGTAAATAAACACACTTCTACATGGAGCCCTGGTTTCCTGCCTGCATGTTCCAAGGTAGCTCTCGGTCGTGGGGGACTAGCCCCCATGGCCGTGACAGAATAGTTTTGTGGTGAAATTTACTTTCTTTTTTCCTGTTAATTCTTATTCTTCAAAGTTTAGATGTTTGTAAGCTTTACTAACAAAATATTAAGCAATGTTTTGTGCAGGCTGTTTTGCACATGTTTATCAAAGGTGGAGGAAACTGTATATTAATGTATAAATACTTTATTCTCACCATTTCTATTGGTCCATTCATCATGAAACATTTGTGTGCTGCAAAAGACAGCTGCTGGGTTCAAATGATGTAGAACAAAATTAAACAAAAAATTGAGATACATGTTTGGGTTTTCTTGGACAGTGATAAATGGATGTATCATTTCTGTTGTATTGCTTCATAGTTGAGCTGTACACTGTTGTAATGCACTGCAAAACCAGTCACTATGCTTTTAGTCACTTGAGATGCACTTTTTTTTTTTTTTAGTAAATGTGTCCTGTTTTGGGAATGGCCCTCTGAGGGATCCGTGGGGGTTTCCTGTAGGAAGTTACTACATTGGCCTTATCCTCTATGGACTAAACCTGTCTGTGTTGCCTCTAGAGAGCCTCTCTGGGTATCACAGTGATCATCATCTTTCAGAATATAATTCACCTTCCCATGCTATACTTTCACAAGGCCTGCTAATACAGCATGTAGAGGAGGAAATGGAGACAGGTGGGTGGGAGGGAGTGGAGAAAAATGGTTTTAGGTTTTAAATACAGACTGTTTCACTTTCCATGGACTGCTTTGTAGCGACCTTTTCAAAGTTGGTGGTTGTGGTTTACTCATATAATTTAATACAATTACCTGAATACATAAAAAATAAGCAACGCGATCATTGGCTGGAGAAATTTTTTTGGGGGAGTTTGCTGAAGTCTTTCAAGTGTCTCCTAACAAATGGAAACTTGTGGAAGGTTGTAGGAAGCGAAAGCAGGGAAAATACGATGACGTTTGGATTTGTGCTCCAGACTAAATGGTATATTTTTTAAATATCCGTTTACTGGAGCAATAAATCACAAGTTTGGGAATCTTTTCTTCTCTTGATTTATTTTTTTTTCCTAATATTTTTAGTAAGAAAGTTGTAAGATGTAAAACATTATGCTAAACTCACGTAAGCATCTACACCTCATTTTTATAAAATATTCTGATTTTTTGCTGAGAGTTTTTGCAATGTATATCCTTACAGAAAGTGACTAATGTTTCTTTAGGCAAAACAATGATTATACATAATGTTCATCCAAAAACACAAGTGTTTAAATAGTTCTCTGTAAGATCAAATGTTTCTTCTCTATGACAGAATAAAATAATTACTGTTGTAATTTTTCTGGATAACAAAGAATGTCACTATAGTTTTTAAATTTTTGAAAAAAAATTTTGGCATTCATAGCTTGCTGATCGTACAAACACTATTTACTGGAAATTGCTAAGTAAATAAAAAGCTAGATCAATACACACAGGAAGCTCCAGGAGGGTTCATTACATCCGACAAAGCCAAACATTTCCATGACATTTCTTATTTTGGGACTGTTTTTGCAGTTTTAGTTTAGATTAGTAAGTAGAAAAAATGAAGAGGTAAAAACAAGAAACACTTAACTAACACTTGAGACCCCCTGAAAGCTTTGAAAGAACAATCTTTAAAACTGGGTGTGTTTGCTTGAGTTATACATGTTCAACTTGTCAACTCATTATCTCGTCTCTTACCTGTTTGTTTATATTTGTTTTCCTTTATTCCGTATCCAATGCATGCCCTGTCAACAAATAGGTTGGTTTGGGTTTTTATTTTGTCCATCACTAAAACCCTTCGACAGTTGACATAAATGTAATGAGGGGGATTTCTCGATTGACATCAGGTATTTCAGAACGTTTGTGTTTCAGGTTTATGAGGCAAAGCTAAGTGAACATTTTGCACAGAAATAGACCTGCTGGCCTTTTACACCACCTCTTGGTCTCATGTATGAAGTTAGTTGGTGCACACTGACAAAGTCCATGTTTAATGCAGTTAGGAACTATTTAGTCCATGCTGGTCAGTCTCATTTACGGCATTTATCAGACGCTTTTATCCAAAGCGACTTCCGTTCCCTACTTACAGGGGGCAGTCTCTCCCTGGAGCAACTTGGGGTTAAGGGTCTTACTCAGGAACATTGGTGGTGTGCTGAAGGTAGGATTCGAACCCATGACCTAATGGTCTAAAGGCAAATATCCTACGCACCACGCCACCACCACCCGTCTCCTCAGCAAAGAAACAGGGAAACGGTGGCCTTGCTGAGGAACCTGATCTCCATTCTAACCTTTGTAGAAGACTGTCTGCCAGCTCTTCATGCCTTCAGGCCGAGCTCTTGCTTTGTCTTTCATCAGGTTTGGCTCCAACTGGCCATGTCTCCTCTGGGCTGTGAAACAGAGGTGAGAGAGGCGTGTCTGTTGGTACGTCCAAGCGTCTGTGTATTCTAGATGTAATAACAACACACCTGCCTCTTTGAATTTAGCCCCACTTCTATTAACACCTCAGAAAGTTGATGTTTGTGGGGATTAACCTAAAGCTATAGGATGAAGAGGAAAGTGTTGTGTGCGTGTTGTAGATGTTGTCTGTCATGTTCAGTTCTGGCTGGATTCACTCACAGAATTCCAGTGAATACAGCGAATGCATTTTTCTAGCTGCAGGTATATTTGAGTGTCATTTTAATTCTTCTTTAGTATTCATTTACTCGTTTATTTTTGCTGTTCCATGCATTTTCAAGATTCATGTGTGACATCATCAAAGCCAGAGCGAACATGTAACCTCTTCCAAGTGGGTTATGACTAAGACTTTCCTTTCAGCTCCTGTTTTGTCATGTTGAATCACTCTGGCCTTTTACTGCAGCTGCTAGCCTGTACAGGCCAGTAAAACCGCAAACAAGCCTTCATCCACTTCTGAAACACTGTTAAATTTGCCAGTGTCAGCCAATACAGCTGATCGGACATTTCTGGAGCTCCTCTCCGCCCGCCCCTGCTGCGCTGAGCACCCATTGACCTTCTCCATAATGACTCGTTCCAGCCTGCTATGGAACCAAACAGCATGTAGCCCAGGAGAAATAAAGCAGAGACACTCAATCCACGACCCCCAGGAGCGTGGGACTGAACAAGGTCGAGCAAAGTTGAGGATGTGTTTGGTCTATGAAGTTCTCTGCCTGAGTCAACCAAAGGTTACAGTGCAACTCAATCAATAGACCAAGGCTTGAAATCATCAAACGCTTCAGTTCTTTAGTATCTGACCGTGTCACCACTTAGAGCCTTGCTTTCACTAACCCACTGTACAGGTTTACTAAAATGATTGGCATAAAAGTTGTTTTTCTTAAGTACTACTTAATGAGGAGGTGGAGTAAAGTGGTTTTATCCCAGGAAAGAAGTTTTATCCAAGTAGTTTTATCCCAGTTACTTTTCATGACTGAATAGCTTGAAAAGGGAAATCTCAGTAAAAAAATATATATAAATGGGGTGGCAAATGTACTCCTGCCAAAAAGAGAACATGTAACATGTAACATTTAATCCTGACCCTAAAATAACAAGTAACAATCCCAATCCTATCCCTGATGTTCAGTTTACTGAAGGTGTAAAATGCAGATATACTGCACTGGGTTTTTTTCTGTGCATCACCTCTATCAAGCACTCTGCTAGCTAGCTATAGTATCAATATGTAGAGGCAGATATGAAGACTTTGTCACTCACCCTTTCAGAACTTGACCTACTATTGACTTTGTGTGGAGCTACTCAGCGATGGCAGCAGTCAGTGAAAGCCTGTATACCCTTTGATCTGATTCTGATTGGTCTGTAGGGAAGAAAACAATCACAGTGTAGGTTGCTTGACAATTTCAAGGTTGTATTCTTGTTTTACTCAGGACACAACAAAGAATAGAAATAAAGATGTCTTATAATTATAAAGAAATTACAAAATATTTACACTCATTATTTCATATAATTACCCCAACTGTAATACTAATCCAGTCTAAACAGATTTGGTCAAATTTGTAAGATTTTGGCTGCAAAGGAAGGCTCTTTGACTAAGTTTCAGTAGTCAGAGTGTGTTGGTGAGATAACAGCTGTTGAGAGGACACACTTTCCCAATGGGACACTGGCTACACTGACTAATTAAAACCCAACTCATTGTCATTACATTTAGATTACTAGATTTTGGGTTGTTTTTTAATTGAGCTTGCCGAGTTTGGATCGCTGAGAGAACACTCGTGGCACCAAAAGCCTGGAAATATCAACCCTCAGCCTGCTTCAGAGACTTCCATCTGTCTGCAAGTCTCCATGTCTTCTGTTTGGAGCTGGCAAAACCTGGAGTTTCTCACCCCCCCCCCCCTTTTAGCTTTCCATGGCTCCCTCAGGAGCCACTCAGCCTTCAGGCTCCCAGCTCCTTCCTGACAGACACCTCATCTTAATTCCTCCTTCTGCCTTTTTTTTTTGAAAGCAAAAAGCTTTGTAGAGATGTGAAGAGATGGGATTTAGCCGGGTATTGTTTGACTTCAAAAAACGTAAAATGTGAGAACAATGTGCATGGATTCTTTGTCTGTCGGATAAGGGTCTTTTTGTGAGAAAGATTTCCCCTCATCTGAGGTTGCTGAGTTGGCTGAGGAGAGATTCAAGTGTCTCAGGTTTAGAAGCAGCTTTATGAGACTAGACAGGGAGATACAGGTCGGAGGAGGTTGGAAAGTATCTCTTTCGTGCCCCCGTCTCACTTTCATTATCCCCCCTCTTTCCTCCCGTTGGAAAACCCTACAAACCTGCTTTCTGTTGCTGCTGTTGCTTCAGTCTTTCACATTCATCTGATCCTCATCTAAGTGACAGCTGCACTCACAGCATTTTCATGCTAACTTGCTAACACTCGCTGACTGATGGACAGAACTTTGAGCTGCTCAAACAGCATTGATTAAAAAGCCCTCTACTCTCAGACACAATGAGCAAACATGATTCTTGAGACAGAAAATCAAGTGGTTTCCTAACTAGCATTGCAGCCTAAAATTAGCATCATGGAAAACTCAGTTTTACTTGTTTTTTTTTTATGTAAGAAATGAGATTTTAGCCAAATGGTCGATAAATACAAACTAACCCGAACAGCATTTTTGAATTCATTATTTTTGTGTCAGTTTAGCCCCGCCCCTGTATGATGACATTATAATGGGCGGGTCTGAAACAGCCATTTATTTCATTATAAGGGATATAGAGCCCTTGAAATGGTGATATAAACATATTTAAAGGTTAATGCTTAATATAACTTGTAAACTTTGTACCTGAGTGGTTCTTAGGTAATGCAATATATTTAAATACATTCTGCTGCACAGCTCTGAACCACTCAAACTTATTGGTTTTCTCACTGCAATAGCTAGCATGCATTACATAAATCCATCACACAACCACTGGGAATCCCATCTGTGTTACAAGATTGCTTTGGTTCTTTAACAAAGGAGTTTTTTTTTTACTAAATTACCCATGATATTTGATGATATAACCAAAATATCATCAAAATGAACTTCCGTCCTCAAGTTACATCATCTGAGATGAGTTTAAATCATGAAATCTCATTTTAGAGACTAGTGCAGATATACAAATATATCTAACATTTTCAATCGTGGAACGTACAAACTGAGTACTTGCCCTTATATAACCCACCTTATATAAAACATCTTTAGTGCTCTCTGCTAGAGGTGTGGATAGTTCTGGGATACTGATGATGCTCCTCTGTTGAACCCTCCCTAAGGTGAAGCCTCACCTGTATGACAGGCAACACTTTGCACCACAGTAGTGAGTGGCAGTGCTAGTAGATCCATCATTTGACGTCCAGCAGTCGATGGAACGTCAGGCCAGCTGTCAGAGGCCTTGTCTCTGGATTATGGAGCGATTCTCGCAGACAGACCAAATTTATTTTTAGCTGGGTATCTGAGACGCTGTCTGTCTCCCCCAGATGAGCTTTGATCACCTCTACACTTTCACCCTTTGCTCAGGTCCAATATTTGACAGAGCTGTCCTTGGCTAGATTCTCAGTCTGTTCTATAGGGAAACTTTTACAGCGGAAAGTTCTCAGGAATGGGTGACAAATTACATGTCTGTCTCTCTGTTTCCTCTGACAGGTGTGCACTGCCCGTCCCTACAGGTTGAAGACTGGAAGTTTCCCCAGACAGCCAGACACAACATTACTGGTACAGTGATTTTATTCATGGATTTACTTTATGCCTGAGTGATAATTTCAATATTCATTGAAAACGATAGCTTTGTAAAAATAGGAATTCTTTATGGAAATCTTTTACCTTAAAGAAGCATTGCTTGTATATGAAAGCCACATAAGTCAGTGGGTGCTGGCACATGCTTTCACTCAGTTCTGGGCATTTGCAAGACTTGAGAGCTTGTTTTTAATTTAAAGGGGAATTGCATTGATTTTCCAAATTGTTGAATCCTTGTAACTCTGAAGAAAGTGTTTTGAAGTGAAAACACCCTGCAGGATTCATTTGTGACAACACAAATATAACTATTTTATTTTCTATCTAAAATGACCAGTGGACCTACACCTGTCTTCTATGCAGTATTGATGGGGAAAATAGTGGTAAATCTGTGGGCCATTACACATACCTCTCTGCCACGAATACACTTTTAGGCCTAAACTGTATTTCAGAACTACTCTAAAACAACATCTGAAGCACTAAGAATTAAATTCATGGCAGAAATAGCTTTTGTGAAGTATTTTTTAGAGTCATGCGTCTCTGCAGACGTCTGGTTTCTATCACCACTTCTGTGATCATTTCTGACTAGGAAAGTTACTCTAGAATTGACCATTTTCCTTTGACGGATTAAACAGTTTCCTCATTAAGCTCTGAAATGACAGTTTTCTCCCTACAGAGAATGTCAGAAGCATGCCAAATACTTTAGGGTCACATGAATACACTACTTCTGTGATCTGCTGCTCTACCTGCACTAATTGATTCTACGCCATGGTCTGATCTCAGGCGTTCTTGTGTTGTTCTTGAAGAGTGTTTACAGAAGTGCTTTTAATGTTTTCAGTCCTCCCTGGGGACAATAAATTAATAACCTACAATCTAGCAGCTGCGTAAAAGACTTTCTAGGGAAACCCTGTCTTTATGGGATCGCTTTAATGCCAGTTTTAGATCTCAGTGATTGCAGGATTGCAGGATGTAAAGATAAACAGTATTGTACAACATGCTTTCATTGCAGTAACTAGGCCAACTCTAAATCCTGAGCACCCAGCCCTGATCTGAAGCAGGTTTTTTGCTTCTTTATGAGCATCTTGAACCTGATGTTTAGTAATACAGTCTTAGCCAAGGTTTTGGTGTCCCAGGTGAAATTACATATACATAAAATACACAAGTAATTATACATTCTCTACAGAAAACACACTCCTGCATATTTACTGACAATTTGACGAACATTTTCATATAACATCTTGCCTGTCCAAAAGTCACGGCACATACACTATATGGACAAAAGTTTTGGGATGCCTGACCTTTACACCCACATGGACATCCCATAGGAGTTGGATGGAGTTTAGGTCAGGGCTCTGTCCACACTGAACTCATCCAGCCATGTCTTTATGGACTTTGCTTTATCCACTGGGGTACAGTACATCTTGGTCTGCTGAAGCATTAACATTCTCTGGATGTAAAGGAACTAGCCCAAACTAGTGGTGCAACGGATCACTGTTAATCCGTGATCCGAGATCTCTCTCCACGGTTCGGCACGCACGTGATCCGAAGATTCGAAAAAAAAAAAAAAGGCTGCACGTGCCAGCCCAAATTTGAAATCGTGTTTGCGGGTCTGCCGTGTGGGCGCATTTCAACATATCTACGAAAGACACGTGGAAAGCCGTTTGGGAGGTGGTGGGGGGTGCTCTTGATGTCGTATCGTGAAGCCGGGCCCTACTCACTATCGTTCTTTCGTGGGTGCGGGGGCTGACGGGATTCTGCGCCGGCCCTGCGTGACCAGGACCGCTCATTACATCACAGTAACTGAATGTTTTTTATTGGGCAAAAATACTTAAATGAATAAATGGGGAGTTCAATTTGTTGTCTTTTTTATTTTTTTGCTGATCCAAAAAAATGACTTGAAACTGTGATCTGATCCGAACCATGAGTGTTTTGATCCGTTGCACTACTAGGCCAAACCCTGAGAAACACACTTGTCAAAGAAAAGAATCAAAGAAAATCAAAGAAACACATTATTTGACATGGGATGCATAGTTTTTATGCATGTGTCATAGTTCCTAGTGCTTTATTTTACCCTTAGAAGTGTGCACTGGGTGTTGGGGACTGTATATATTTGTCATAAAAAAGACTCCACGCTTTTTTGCCTGGAGGGAATTGCCACAGAAACGCTCAGTATTATAAAGTTCTGTCTTTTTAGATCCTACTCTGATCTCTTTGTAAGTTAAAGGCTTTCCTGCTGCGCCTGAGCTCCTGCTGTGAAACGCTGTGTGTCTGTGTCACCCGGCAGACGTCTGATTGATTAGCCTGCTGGATGCTTAATGAATTGATCGATTGATTCACAGGTTTCAATCTGGTGCGGCGTTTCTCTCTGCTGAAGAACAGCGAGGTAAAGAAGATTCGTAACCCGCGAGGGCCCGTCATCCTCCGCCTCGGAAAAGTCCGCCTCATCCAACCCACTGAGTAAGTCTTTACCCTCTCTCTCCTTTTTTCTGGCCAAGTCTTCTAAATTTTCCTCGATTGCATCAGTTTGTTTCTTCTCAGAGCTCCCTTTTACTAACACAGGTGTGTAACCTTACCCTGGCTCCTGTTCTCAGTCTCTTGATCCAGACCCATCACTGGCTCCCAGCTACAGCTTAAGGGTCTGCTGTGACTGAAGAATAACACAAATAGCTCGGATTGGTTTTCAAGTAGTTAGTGAAGAGTAAGCCATATGTTATCATTAACAGCATTTTATTAATATATTACAGTATTTGATGATGTTTGCATCCTTTCTGTATCCCTGCTTGCCTGTCCGGATGGAACATGTAATTTTACATTAGCAGACTCAGATTTAAGCTGTTTTTCAGGTAAGAAACAGTTGTGGAATTCTTAAGCACTGATGTACGTCGCTCTGGATAAGAGCGTCTGCTAAATGCCATAAATGTAAATGTAAACATCCTACAAGGTTGACAGAGCTTGTTTTAATAAAACTGTTTCGCCCTGTTTAGTCCTCTTAAAATGACATTAAAGAGAAACTTACAGGGTGTTGGAAACAAACCCACAGACCAAGGGTTTGTCCTACAAAGCATTTTTAACAAAGTTTGATCTTTAATAATACTCACAAATACAACTGTGAGGATTTTATAGTTGAGGTTATCTCATATTTTAACATACTGGCAGAGATTAAGCTAAGGTTGTGTATGTCCAGATTAACGTGTGGAATTTATGACGAGCATCCATTTACATAAATCGGGGGTAGGAGTAAAGTGACTTCACGGTTATAAGGTTACATGACATCCCTTTTTAGGACAACTGACAAACTATTTAGCTATTCATGAAGGTAGAATGTCTATTGTTACACTTTCTGGAGTGTAAAGGTTTATTTTGACAAGCATCATAGAGGCTTCTTTGGTTAATGTAGATTTATTTAGGTGTGGTGTAGCTTTGTATGGTTGCCCTTCAATTCTGTTACCAATATCACATGAAAATTGGGAAATCAAATCAAATAGGGAAAGAAATCAGTGCTTCTAGTAATCATTTTACATTTGCTTAATATTGCAGTACATGAAATATACTATAAAAAAAACAATACATGACTATTTTACAAAGAACTTCACAAAGAAATCAACAAAAAAACAACAAAAAAACACCAGGAACTGATTGCCTTTTTTAACGTAGAGAAAAATAGAGCTGCTCTCCTGATTGATCTGAGAGCTGTTTATGGTCTAAATTCCAAATGTAATCTGCCCTGGAGCGTGAGATGCCATGCTGATGCAGCTTCGTAAAAGGCGATCCACTGCTGTGAGTGAAATCCAAAATGTTTAAGCTAGAAATGCTGCTCCATGAGACAGGCCCCAGAATTGCAAAAAGGAAACTGATTTAAAATGATTATTTTTCATTTGAATTAAATTATTTAATTATATTTATTTCATTTAGAATATATTAATGATTGGCCGCATGTCAGCCAGTGTTAGTTCAGTTCAAATTTTGATCTTCTCTCTGTTGTGTGGCACACACAACTGTAACTACATCACTGACAAAGCATTAGCAACAGGTCAGTACAAGCCCTAGTTCTTCTTAAAATGCCTTCTGAAATGCCTGGCCATTACGACTGAAAGTCAATTAAGACCTTACGCCTCAAGCATGGAAAAAAAACCTACAAAAAATAAATAAAAAGCACCTCCAGATGGAGCTTTGATGTGTCCATTAGCACGCTTCCGAACATCAGACGGGTGCCCACACGCTTGTCTGCCCTCAGCTGAGGTGGTAAACGTTTTATTTATAATAACTTTAAGTACCTGTGGTCATTGGTTTTGACCATAAACCAGTAGTAAAACAATCTCTTTTATGGCCTCACTTTTATGTAACCATGCATTTTTCTCATTTCCAGCACTACTGTATTCTCATCAGTGTGCCTAAAAGCTGGAACTGCACATGGGATTCCTTTTAACACATCTAAATTTGCCCATTGCCTCTTGCCTTCACATGCCTAGGTTTATCAGTCCATGAGTGTTCATTCTTAGGAATCTGCTGTATTGTTCAAATATATAATTATGTAATTGCATATTTTAATTATATAGTGAGTTACTTACATTCATATGCCAGTGCAGCTGGTGGCCTATTGGTTAGGGAGTTGCCCCTGCAATCAGAAGGTTGTAGGTTCAAATCCTAGCACTGCTAGTGGCACCCCTGGGTAATGCACTGCTCCCGGGTGTCCCTCATTGGTGGCAGCCACTTGCTTCAATTGATAAGTTAAAAGCAGAGAAAGAATTTCACACTGTTCACATTGTATGCTGTGGTACGTACAAGGGGCCACTTTACTTAAATTCAGATCCTATATGTACGGCTTCAATTCTGCAAATGCTGCTTTTAATGCTTGTTTAAATGTGAAGCAATGAAGAAAACAAGGCAAAACTCTCATTCATATCATAAGATTTTCTTTTATATATACAAACTCAAATGTGGACTTTTGAGAGACTTCTTCAGCTTGTCCTACTAGTAGTGACAAATAATTCTTTAGATTTCAGGACAGCAGTGTCCTGACAGAACAGTCATGATGAATCGAGTGGCTCAGTGCTAGAATGACGGGTTTTTAATCATTGTTTCTCTCCACTCATTGCTTGTTTTCTTATTTGTCTGCTTGTGTGCAGATGTGAGGGTTCTAAGTGTGTTTGATTGTGCCCTATACCACACCCACACACACACACACACATACACACCCACACACAGTTTGTGAGAGGGAGGCTGTCCTCTGGCTGACTCTTAGGAGAAAGCTTTTAAACAGTTGTAAATAAGTAAGGAGAGTGCAAGTGAATGCTCATTGCTGGGCTTTTTGTCGTATTAGGCTGGATGTTGATTCAGCATTTTCTGACGATCTGTTTTGTGAGTGATAATAGATTCTTCTAGAACGGGCCTGAGGGCATGTGCAAGTTGTGTAAATCGCTTTAGTGTGAGGCTGGCAGGGGGTCTTTTAGCTGCCATGACATTGCAGTGGTGTACGTGTGGGTATGTTTCCCAGTTTGTTTATTCAGAGCTCATTTATTCAGACACCTGGTCGTTTCACGTGGCTTGTGTCTGGATTATATGTGATTTAAACCACGTATACCACATACACACCCGTCAATCGAATGCGTCTCTGAAATGTAACTGCCATATGGCATGTAGTTAATACACATCTCACCACCTCCTGAAGTGGTCTGACCAATCGGATTTCTTTTTACGGCTGCATTTATGTGGAAAAGCCCCTATTCAGATATAATCCTGATTCTCAAATACATTAAACCAGAAGTAAATGGGGTCTTAGATATGCATTTATGGCTGCAGCTGCACTGAAAATGACCCAGTGCAGATCAGTACTATAGAGAGACAGCTGTCTTTTTACATCAGCACCATAAATTAATAGTAAGAAACCTGGACAAACATACAAAGTGATTTTGTGGACTTTCAGCATGCCAAAGGTCTCATGCAAAGTAATTTAAGGCAAAAAACAACTGTTTGAGTATTGAAAAAACACAAACATTAAATAAAATGCAGTGCGGTATTTTATACAGGTACAAAATACAGGGTGCTGCTACATCAGTAGCTTCAGAGGAAATGATGCAGATCTTTTTGGAAGGCCACCAACAGATACATGAATAAACACACGTAGATGTGAAATGGACCCGGACGCCCGTCGTTCAGGATGGGTTTTCCAGTGGCCCAGGTGTTTCTTTTTTCTGGTTGAAAACTGAACTCTGTTTCTCTCTCTCTCTCTCTCTCCTACTCCCCCCAGCGTAAATCCTCTTTTTCTTCCCGTAACGGCACTGGGAGCGCCTCTATACTGACTTCACACTGACAGATCTGTTTACACAGGATGCAGCCTGCATTAATCATATACTTCTCTTTCTTCCTTTTCTTTCTTCTTTCTCTGTAGTTTTTCCCTTTCTCTCTCTTCTTCTCTCTTCTCTCTTCTCTCTCTCTCTCTCTCTCTCTCTCTCTCTCACACACACACTCTCTCTTTCGTTCTCCAGCTCTCCAACTCTCACCCCAGTTCTCTTTTTCTCTCTCTCATTCTAGTTTTCTCTCTCTCTCTCTAGTTGTCTCTCTCTCACCACACACTCTCTCTCTTAGTTCTCTCTCTCTCTCTCTCTCTAGTTGTCTCTCTCTCTCACCACACACTCTCTCTCTTAGTTCTCTCTCTCTCTCTCTCTCTAGTTGTCTCTCTCTCTCTCACACT
>JBBPDB010009260.1:0-13125 GCA_037974465.1 Brachypetersius altus | reverse complement strand
CTTACAGTCATTAGTTACAGAGACAGTCTTACAGTCATTAGTTACAGAGACAGTCTTACAGTCATTAGTTACAGAGATAGTCTTCCAGTAATTAGTTACAGGGACAGTCGTACAGTCATTAGTTACAGGGACAGTCCCCCTGAAGACACTGAGGGTTAAGTGTTTTGCTGAAGGACACAGTGGTGGAAAGTTTGGGGTTTGGAATGTGCAACTTTGTGGTCATCAGGTTCACAGATAAATGTTTACCCACTAGACTAAAACCACCCACTAGTTTGTTGTCCCACGGTTTGTGTGCCTGACTGTCATAAATATTTACTGTTCACACACGTCACTTCCCACATGGTTTCGGCTCAGGGGGAAACAAAGGAGGTCTGAGGCATTTGAAGCATTCATTCACGTCCTACACGATACTGCAGTTGCTATCTCAGCATGTTTAAACATCTTTAATCTAGTCAATGTCAAATATTCGCTAGTCAAATATTATATTATTAAAAAAGCTTTTTCACTTTTTTCTAAGCCATTTTATCCAGAGAAGCCGTCATATTGTTTACTGGTTTCTTGAAACGAGCAAAATTATCTGTAAAGTCTTTCCTTAGACAAAACAGCTCAAAGGTTTAGAAATTAGTTTAACAGACTTAAAAATTGGAAAGACTAGACATATTCAATTTAAGATAGTTTTACTTACATATATATTAGGTTATATATTTTTGGGACCAAATGTTTTTTTAAAACAGAGTTTGATTGCATGAGAATTTTCAACATTATTAAAGTATAATATACTAAATTGTGGAATATTATGCAAGTCAAGCCATTTCTAGCATGTTCTCAGTCATTTGCATGGACGTGTGAGTCAAGGACGATTCAGGAGGCAACTCGCGTGAAGTTTGTACTTCAAAGTGAGGACAATGTACACATTTTTGTAAGAATTTATTTATATTTTGTGTTCTCCTCATGCAGCAAACACAAACTACTTCTACATAAACTACCAACTGCCAGTTACTTCAGGCCTTTTTAGGGACACATTGTGAACATTTCATTTCTTACTAATATTTAAATATTTTTAATAACCTGTATTTTATTGCAAGTATCGATCCGATGTCAGGCAGGGTGTCAGAATGAGATGCTGCAGTTTGGCCTACTGAGCTGAACTTGCTGTCCTCTGTATTGAGTCACATCCCGAATACGAGACCCATGTAAACACAGTTGGGTGAGAATCGAGGCGACTGGTTGGTTAGAAACTGCAGGTCGAAATCGTCGCATCTCATCGGCCTGTGAGAGCCCAGAATCGTTTCCTGGACTCTTGACAATTTCAAAAGAAGTCTAAGTGCCCTGAACTGTTACTGATGTTTTCATTTAAACAAACAGTTTTTCCTGAGCTCTTCGCTGCTCGACAGCGTTCATGCGGTTTTACTGAATGTGTGAGTTTCTCGCCACTCGCTGCTCTTCACTCTGCCGGCATCTCAGCATCACACTTTATTTACTGCGTCCCCACTTGCGCCAGGCCTGCCTTCTCCTTACAGCAATGACTGAATGTATTCTACAACCAACACACACACACACACACACACACTCACTTCCCTCTCCACAGTAAACAGGAGGACGGAGGGATGAAGGAGAGGAAGGGAGGCAGACGCGTGCTGTGCTTTGATGTTGTGGCAGCAGTGTTTTTGGAGGTTTATAGAGAAGGTGGCAGGTGGAGGCGGAGGCGGGTGGTTGAGTTAGTAAAGCTTTGGGTGGGCTTCACTAAATTGTGTCTCTTCAGACTGTATGTTAAAGCGACTGCATTATTCGCAGAGTCATGTTTCCTTGACGCACCTCTTGGCCCACGGAATTCCCACAGTCGGCCCGAACATTGTGGCTGAGCTCAAGCCTCCCTGACGGGCCTGAAGGTTCCGGGCACTGGGGGTGTTCAGCTTCGCGTTCCTCCTGAAGAGTCGGAGCCCGGAGAAAACAGTAACATCTAGTTACACATTAATTCAGGGACCAAGTCATGCGTGACCTCTCCTCCTTCCTTCCCAGAGACTCCTCGGCCTCAACTCTCTCTACTCAGAGTGTAGTTCAGTTATTAACCTTAAACTGCACTCATCATCAGACTGCTGTGCTCCTGCCTGCCCCCTGCTTCACTGAGTTAATGAGTTAAATGATTTAAATTAGTTAAATTGGTTAAATGTATTAAATGGGTTAACTGTGTTAAATGAGTTAAATTATTGAAATGAGTTAAATGGGTTAAATGAGTTAAACAGGTTAAATGAGTTAAACGAGTTAAATGAGTTAAACAGGTTAAATGAGTTAAATGGGTTAAATGAGTTATATTAGTTAAATGGGTTAAATGTGTTAAATGAGTTAAACAGGTTAAATGAGTTAAACAGGTTAAATGAGTTAAATGGGTTAAATGAGTTAAATGGGTTAAATGAGTTATATTAGTTAAATGAGTTCAATTAGTTCAATTAGTTAAATGGGTTCAACACAGAGAAGAACTTCACTCTCAGTGTTGTGGTGTGTTCATGTATGACAGATTTGTCACTTTACCTTTCTTTTGTTTTATCCACCTTTGGGCCAAAATATGTGCTTTCTGCAATATTCAAATTATTATTATTATAATGCAACACCTCTTCATACCAAATGCTCTTCATACATTTGAAGAACCCTGAAGCTAAGATATGCAAAATATACACAAAGTGTAGATCAATAGCTTTGTGTTTGCTAAACCAGTTATTTTTCTCACTTCTTTGTAAAGCAGCTGTGAAAATCCAGCTTATATCCGCCTGTTCAGCCCGCAGCAGCTCAGACCGGCTCCTTCATGCTGAATTCATGAGGAGTTTCGGGCCGGACTGCGTTTAAATGAGGCACAACACAGGGCAGCCAATCAGAACAAAGGACATTTACCGTCTTATCAGTCTTAAAGACACAGCAACAAAAACCAACTCGTAGCCATAAAGAAGGCCGGAATTGAGTCTGTAGAAATGCCATATTACTGCGTTGGTCCGTAAAATTACACCAGACTTTCAAGTGGGGGAAGAAATAAAACAAGCAAATAGACTTTCAGCTTTCTTTAAGAGGGCGAGGAGCCGTGTGTCATGCTGAAAATTGTCCACAAGTCACCCGCCTCACGTGTTTATCCTCTAAAGCTCCACCACTGTTCCATTGTTCTCATTCGAGAACCTTGGAAAACTGTAATGCACGAGAGCGTTTCTCCCGATAAGGGCCCTGAGTGAAGCAGACTTTGCTCCCTCTCACACATCAAACACTGTGAGTGTCTGTAGTCGGGCCGTTCTGCTGGTACCCGAGTTAAAAGTTAAACAAAGCACTGGCAGGGACCGAAGGACGGGCGCCTTTCTCACACACCATCAGGGCCGAGGCCAACAAAACCGCCTCTGCGGTCGGAGTGGAAACGGTTTCCCTCTGTATGAACAGACTGCCTGTGTCCTCTTCATCACTGACAACGGTTTTTACTTCTCTGACCAAAAGGAACGTTCACGAATAAGCAGGCAAGGATATGATCTTCCTCAGCCACAATAAGAGAACATGGACGTTAAAATGGATCCAGAGTTTATTAAACTTTCAAAAGTGCATGAAAGCTGCACAAACAGCCAGTTCTGGTTTCATCACGCATGAGTTTCATCATTAACTGGCCTGTTCCGCCCACATCCACTCGGCCTGACCTTTACAGTTCTGCACTTTTCAGCCTGGGGGGCAAAAACCTTTAATAAGAAAATAAAAAAGGTTGAAAAATAAAATATGAGTCATAGAAAGCACACAAATGTTATAAACACTTACCTCGCCCTACACTCACCAAACAACTTCATTTTACTTCTTTAAATGACCCACATACAGTTCCCATACAGGAAATGAAGGGAAAAGGGCACAGATTAAGGTAATTAAGGGGTAAAACTACTGAATTTTCCTCTTGCTTTTTCAAATCCTCCCCTTAAATAATAGAACCTCCTGAATTAACGTCTTAAATGTAAAGTTGAAGGGGTTTCACACTCATTCTAATTTTAAGGTAAAATTAAGGAGGCGGTTTCACAAATGAACAAATGAAGCTTTTTCAGGGTATTTTCAGGGTAAGTTAAGGCAGAGTTCAGCACATTTAAAGTACATTGTGTTTCGTAGTGAGTCCAGCAGATTGAGGTGGTTTTCTCTTGTTTTGGGGAGATCTATGTACAATCAGTCATATTAAACCCTGGTTTCTTTCAGGAACTGATGTGTTTTCTCTCTCCACACCCAGCTGAGCAGCTCAGAGAACAGTGGCCTGCAGCCCCCAGCCCTCTCCAACTCACACTGATCAATAACACATCTGTAAGTGAAGTGAGTGTGAAAGTGGGGAACTGAACTAAGCTGCAGTCCCTGGAGAGTTTTCCCATCCCAGAGGTGTCTATTACACATGCATTGTTGGAGGTACAGCAAACGCCCGACAATCGTAGGGATTCCGTTCCAAGAGCACCTGCGTATAGTGAAAAATCGTGTTGTTTTTTTATTTTAAAAAAAGCCTAAAAATGCCTATTTTTATGGTGTAAACCCTAAATATGTCCCCGAATCTGCTCCCAGAACACTTTAATGTATTTTTAATCTCAGCTTAATACATTACCCTTGAAGAAAATATGATGGTAAACCTGTATCCGTACTGCACACTTTTCCCTGAACTGTTGTCTCCCGCAGTGCTAGAATGCAAAACTCGAGATACTCGAGATGTGTCACAGGGCAGCAGCCAATCAGCACCAAAGAGAAATAAATAACATTCTTGGATTGGCTACTTTTCAACCTCCCACCTCAGAGTACAGTGGTATTTCACCATTGCAAGACATGCTTTTTCGTGTTCTCTGGACAAGATTAAACAATGTATAGTTAATACATTAATAGTTATGTTACAAAATGATATTTTTCTTAAGAATTTAGCACTAAAATGCATGAAAAATGATATATTGGCAAGAAAACAGTTCTGACGTCCGGGTCTCGCCGAGCAGCGGAGGTTCATTCCATTCACAACCAATTGCCTTGGTAACCAGCGCCCGGTCCACCAGCACGAGGACGAGGGGGCATAGCGGACAAGGCCCAAACATCAACAACCAGCATGAGGATAAGGGGGCATGACTGAAGAGGCCCAAACATAAACAACCAGTGTGAGGAGGAGGGGGTGTGGCTGACGAAATGTGTGTTGAAACTGAAACATATGTTAATATCAGCCAGTTCAGACATACATTAGGTCACTGTGATTAGGTCACAATTGATCATTATGGTCGTGATGTTATTCATGATAACGCACAACCAAGACTGTTCTCTTATATCAAAACTGCTCCTTCCACCATAAAACTAGAGCATTTTGTGTAACAGGATAGATTAGATCCACAAAACTGTCCCAATACCAAGTTCAGCTCAGCTTTTCCAGTGTTTGCCTGAATGTGGTCCTGTTCAGTCAGCCTGTAAAGCACTTCCCACTCATCTAGTTTGCTGAACTGTGATTGACGTGTATTCAGTTAAAATTCTCTATAAATACACTCTCAGCCACACCGCAAGATAGACCCTGGCACGGACACCCAGCTCCCCTTCCTCCTCCTTCTCCTGCTTCTCCTCCTCCACCTGCTCCTCCTCCTCCACCTGCTCCTCCTCCTTCTCCTGCTCCTCCTCCTCCACCTGCTCCTCCTCCTTCTCCTGCTCCTCCTCCTCTTCTTCCTCCTCCTCCTCCTGCTGCTTCTCCTGCTCCTCCTCCTCCTCCAGTTCCTCCTTTTCCTCCTGCTCTTCCTCCTCATCCTGCTCCTCCTCCTCCTCCTGTTCTTCCTCCTCCTCTCTTTATGGAGAAAAACACTTTCTGCAAATAACACGGTGTCTCTGTCTCTTATTTGAAACAGACAGCAATTATTCTGAAGCCTTTGGTGGCAAAGACGTGATAAAGGCCTCCTGCATAAAACAATGGCTGCATGATTCAGAGGTGCTTTTATGAATGTGAGCCCATAGACAGGTTTTCACAAAAAAAACTAATCACACATCTTCATCGCCGAGGCTATGCCAGTCATCCGCTTCTCTCTGGGTGGAGGGCACTTTAGTTCAGCACTCAGAGACCGGGCTCTTCATCCTGGCACACTTTACACCATGACATCACCGTCCACTCACAACACACAGCACAAAGAGCGGCAGGAACTCACAACCATCAACTAATCCAGAGTGTTTCTCATCTACATACCAAAAGCAAGCATGGTTCTGACAGCCTGTATACCTCAGCATCTTCCTGCTTCTTTAGGCTACGTGCATATCAACATTTGACTGACGGAAGGACAGAAAAGAACTCGAAACACACTTATAATGAAAGCCGGTGGGAGGCTGCTGCCCAGGGACTTCAGTTATAAGGTTGTTTTTAGTAAACAGAGTTCACAAACTGCAGGGACAGATTTGATTGTTTCCTGGTGATCAAGTGTAAGATACAGATACAGATGATGAATATGAAGTTGATTGCAGACGTATTCATTCTGAAAAACAGTTTATAAACCTCCTTTGTTCTTCCTTTCCATTTTTAATCCACACTCTTCACAAGTTGATTCATAGCTCTGAATAAATGAAGAGGACACTGCAAAAATGCTCAGTTTAAATGGCATCATTTTAAAGAAAACAACAAAAATCATTTCTATCAGCAGTGGCTTCTTTCTGCAGCAAATATTAAAATAAATAAAATCGAAAAAAATAAATAAAATGAATGAATTAGTGCTGGGCCATTAACGGCGTTAACGTGTGTTAACGGCCCGAGATTCTTATCGCGCGATAAAAAAAATATCGCCGTTAACTGCCCCCCCACCCCCGGACAGAGGGAGCTGTGTCTATACTATGCCAGCTATGATGAATTTCACCTTGATATTTCAGTGACTTGTCCGGTTCACGCACGTTTTAAACCTGTCTCGGTCTCTCCCCCGGACAGAGTGAGCTGTGTTTATACTACGCAAGCTATGATGACTTTCACCTGTTAACGCCAAGATTCCAATGAGATTAACGGCATTAAAAAAATTAATTTATATATATATTACTGAAGTCTGAAGTGTGCATTTCAATATGCGATGTGGAGTTTATGCAATATAATATTGCAAACCTCAATTTGGGCAACTTTCTTAAATGCTAAAATGCAATAAAAACTACCAATTTCATAATTCCCTTGAACCATGCAAAGTCCAAAAAACAGGTATTCAGTGTTTTGACTGACAAACTTAATTCTATTTGATAAACATAAAGAAATTTAGCACTTGATGCCTGCAACAAACTCCAAAGAAGGTGGGTAAGTAACACTGAAAAGGTTATACAAGTAACTCTCTGAGTGGTTCTTCTATTAGCAGGTTGACTGGTAATGGTGTAAGTATCAGGAGTGGGTATCGAAGGAACTTCCACAGGTCTTTGTAAGCTAAGGTGGGTCATAGTTCACCACTTTGTGCCGGTCTTTGTGAAGGAAGAATCTATTTTGATTTTCAAACGATGTTTCTTGGGGCAAGATGGCAAAGAATGAATGTCTGTCACCGTGTACAGTTAAGAAAACTGTGGAAAGAGAAAGCTCTGTGCGTAAAGGCCAAGGACAGAAAACACTACTGAATGCATGCCCTTAGAGCCTTTAGGCAGTACTGCATTAGAAACCGTCATGCTACTGGAACGGACATAGCCACATGGGCTCAGGGGTACTTTGGGAAATCATTGTTGCTGAACACAGGCCCCCTCCGCATCAAGAAAAAGTCCCTGAAACTGTATTATATAAAGAGGAAACCTTACATCAATTTAGTGCAGAAATGCCGTTGGAGTTATCTGGGCCGTAGCTCATCTGAGATGGACCAAATGAATGAGTTGGATTCTACGTACCGAAGATGAAAAAGAGCATCCAGACTGGTATCAATGAAAGGTGCAAAAATCAGCATCTGCGATGTTATGTGGGTGCATCAGTGCCAATGGAATGGTGAATATTTATATATGTGAAGGCACCATTGATGCAAAGGCTTACATTGGAATTTTTGAGAGACAAATGCCCCCATCAAGACGACATCTTTTCCCACCACCTCCATGTATATTTCAGCAGGACAATGGCACGCCTCATTCTGCACAAATTACGAAAGCATTGCTTCATAGACAAAGAGTGTGGATGCTTGACTGCAGTCCAGATCTGTCTCCTACTGAAAATGTCTGGCACATCACGAAGAGAAGACTGTGGTCTTGTGTACAGCAAGAATGGGCGAGAATTCCGCTTGCAAAACTGCAACAATTACTTTCTTCAGTTCCCAGATGATAAAGGAGTGTAATTAAAAGAAAAGAGTATGTGACCCAGTGGTAGACTTGCCTCTGTGCCAGCTCTTTTGGAGTGTGTTGCAGGCATCAATTTCTAAATGTGTTTATGTTTGCCATATAGAATGTGAAGACCATCTTTTCTTTGTGGTTTTGCCTGTTAAATAAAGATTAAATAAAGGGAATACCAAATTGCAGATTTTAGATTTCATTGCATTTTTGGAAGTGGCACATACACCATAATCATGACGATCACATCTTGCACTAACATTCTCAGTCACCTGAGAATTACTCAGTCATATGTAAGGACACAGCTGTTCGCTTATATCATAGTATTGCAGTCACTGAATGTGTTCCTTAAAGGAGGATGGCTCTTAAGATAACACGTTTTCATGCACCACATGTGGTAAAATGTAAAGTGTGAAGGTAAAACTGTGAAAAATGATGAAGCTCAGTATGTGTTAGCAGATAAACTGAAGGAGCAGCTATGCCTCTGTTGAGTGGTGGAGTCTAGTTCAGTGGTTCCCAACCTTTTTTCCTCTTGTCTGTGTCCAAGACAAGCCAGGTCCCCCAACCCCAACTCCTACCCGCATAGACGCACAAAAAGAACGAAGTGCAAAAAATAAACAGTTGTAGGTTTTTGTTATTACACTCTTATACACATACACATTTTTCAAATAGTGGGATTTTATGAATTTAAGCTCTGCAAATATAATGTTGGTAACCTCAGTTAAGGGGGGCCTGGACACCAGGTTGGGAACCACTGGTCTAGATGGTGGGCTCTCCCTATAAGCAAAACTGAAAGGCGCCATCATGGTATTGGGAGAGATTTTGGTTGAATGTGGCTTAAAGGGATGGTTGCTTTTACACTACATGGACGAAAGTATTGTGGGAGGCCTTCCAGAAGATATTGGATTGTTTCTGTGGTAATTTGTGCCCAATGGTACTGTGGTCAGGGCTCAGTGTGGACATTGCCTTTATGGAGCTCGCTTTGTGCACAGGGACACAGTCATGCTGGAACAGAAAAGGTTCTTCCTTAAACTGTGTCCACTAAGTTTGTGAATAAGCCCTATGTACATATAATACTAAGACTCGAGGTTCATAGGTCAACTAGGCCTGCATTTTAAAAAGAGCATGCTAGAGCATGCTTTATAATTGCCTAGTAGTAACTTGCATAAAAGGATTCATTATGCCCCTGTATGAATGACCGAACATCCTGACATTGTATAAAAACCATATAGAGGTCATATGTATACTTTATAAGAATTCTCTTCTGTGATCATTGTCTACTTTCTGATCTAAATTTAAATAAACAAAGTACCGTAATAATAAACGAAATGATTGCAGAACAAACTAGGTCTCATAACCAGTTCAGTGGCACAGTGTTGTCTTAAGCCACTCTGTAGATTCTTCCTCATGATCTCTTTTTTCCAAACGGAAAGAAAAATTCCTGTGTCCTGTGGTGAGAGAGAGAGCGAAAGACAGACAGAGAGAGAGTGAAATTTAAGCATTCTTTTCTGGAACTCTTTGCACTTACTATGTACAACCCTGTGCAATATTATTAGTAAACAGTTGTTTCTTGTAATATACAGAGGAAAATTTCTGTTCAGACAGCACAGTAGAAATGTTCTATAAATCTCTTTGTCTGTTTGTTTTGGTTTTGTTTACTTTAGGGAAGTGAAAGACATTCCACAGTCATCACTGGGGTCCAGTTCTATTACCTAGATAAGTTTGTACTGCTGGGCTGTGGGTCCAGTCTGCTTCTCTATCTTTACCATCTGGACAAGAGCAAAAATGACATCAAGAGGTATGTTGAGCACACACACTCATGCACAAAAGGAGACAAGAACGCGCTGCTTGGCCCAGTGAATGGAAAGTTTACATTTAAAAACGGACAGATTGAACGCTTGATAGGAGTTTCGTTACCTGCAGTTCATGCAATGGAATTTTCGTATCTATTTAGTCTAAAATATCACTCAAACGTAAAGCATTTAGGAGCGAACCTGGCGGTCCAAACCAGCACAGCCCAATACCAGCATCAGTGGCTCACCACACCGGACCAGGTACTCAGACCCAAACTGAGCATGTCTTCCTGTGACCCACTAACTTCCTGACAAAATGGTCTCTGTTGCTAAATTTATTTTGAGGTGGTGACGTAATTAGTTCTGTCCCCACACTTATCCAGCCAGCGATTTGTATGAGTGAAATGCGCAAGACGCAGAATGCAGCGTGCACCACCACGCCTCACCCCCAGGAAAACAGTACGCCACTTCTATTACCCCCACTATCCCCCCACCCTTGTTCCAGACCCCCACACAACCATTCCAGATAGTGCCCCCCCCCCACATTAAAATGCTTCTGACATCTGTGCATGTTTTTGCATTGTCTTAAACTGCACCTTATAGACAGACTAGGTTCTATCATTGTTCTTGCTGAAGCATTTTTTATGTTTTTCCCTCAGCATATTAGGTCATATTTTTGATTTCTGTGACCATTAATTCACATAAACAGTGTAAAAACAGTTATTAAATACATGAGAAGTTTATTGTCCGTAATGCTGATTATTCATTCACTCATATGCCAAACTTGATTAACATTTTTAAAAAACCTTTACAGCAAAGATGTAGATTTAGATTCATTAATCAGAGAGATTTTTTTAGTCGCTCGACCTTGTGCTGCTTCTCGTGGCAAAATTCCAACATCAACACAACCGTAAATGTCCGGTGCAGCGTGTCTTTCATGCAGCCAGCCAACAGTTATCACTATGTCCCATTAAACTGATTGTATATTATTGTCTTGGTGACCCATGTTGATGTAAAGACCTGCTGTCAAAATCCATATTCTGCGGTATTTAATACATACTAGTCATTCCACAACCACAGTCTCATACCTCAGAATCTACCAAATGACATGATTATTATGTGTTTTGGTCATTTTGCAGATATGAACAGAAGAGCATGTTCAAACTGTCAAGCAAGTTCGGCACATTCTCCGGAACAGAGATCACTGCAGTGTCAGCCGTCAATGACTTCTTTTCCTGTATCCTAACACTGCAGGTTCCTCAAACCAGATGTGCTGTTTGTCTTTTATGTAAAGATTTTGAAGGATAGAACTAAGTCTGAAATATAATCTGCACCGTGTTCCCAGTGGTGGTTTGGTTTGAAAACCAAAGCTATGTCGTCTGAATGAAATATTCTGTTTGCTGCATCTAGAGTGATGCTAAATCAAATTTGTTGCTGCTGCAGATAGTCGTCTGCCAGTGAATGAGGGATGAGATCTGCTGTGTATTTCCAGGTGTTTGGTTGCAAAGCAGCATTTAAGGGAAATTCTACAAAGGAGGACAGGAGTAGCCTGAACTTTTCCAGTCTAAAAAGACCAAGATATCAGATGTCACAGTGGCTGTATTACTAAATAAGGGCCTTGTGTGTTGCCTCCATGATGCAGAAGCGTGTCTGTCATAAATCTTTTGGATGTGCCTAATTTTTAACAATGTCCTCAACCCTGCTCCTTATTATAATTGTTTTTTGCTCTTTAAAGTGCATTTATATAGTAATAAATTTGCTGAACCAAGCAGTTATTTTATAGCTGTGTTTAGCTTAGCCTTTTTGTAAAGGAGTGCTGAGTAATGGACCTGGCTACAGACATAGGAGAGCAGAGATCAGATTTTCCTGTAGTAAAACTCTAGTAATTATGTGCGCTTCTAGTTGAGATGCATTACAGATATGGTCTGTAATATTAGTTTTATTAGTCTTATTAGTCTAGACTCATAGCGCATAAGAGATTAGCTGTCAACAATGCCCATTTTGTGACACACTATATGGTCAAAAGTATTGAGACGCACATTTATGAAGTCGGGCCCTGGTGTTGGACAAGAAGGTCTGGCTCGCACTCTCCATTCCAGTTTACCCCAAAGGTGTTGGATGGGGTTGAGGTCAGGGCTCTGTGTGGCCAGTCAAGTTCTTCCACACCAAACCCATCCAGCCATGTCTTTGTGGAGCTCACTTTGTGCACTGGGACACAGTCATGCTGAAGCATTAAGATTGCCGTTCACTGGAAGTAAGGGACACAAACCCGGAAAAAATTGTTATATCATAACGACCATACATTCTTAAGCATTGTTTACCTCAGTGTGACACAGATCTGAGCCTTTCAGAGTCAGGTGAATACAAACATTTCTATAAAAAGTCCTTTTATCATGTAAAACAGAATAATTGTTTTTTTGTTATTCTTCTACATCATCATGTGTTTATGACGTTGCAATAAACACTGTATATTACCTCAAACTTTTTTCAAAGCATGAACAAATGATCAATATGAACAAATTGAACAACTACAAATGAACTAGCATCCCAGACTGCCATCACAAAGCTCTTTAGCTTTATGCAGGTCTGAGATGAAAGTGTATGCTGCTGTATCATTTGTTGTTGTTTACATGGATCACTCCTATAATGTTACTAATTAGGATGAGCTGTGACCTATTGTCTCTGACTGATTGTGCATTATATGAAGTTTTATATATTGCTTTGCCAATTCACCCGATCCCCAGACATTCTTAACTTCAGCGTTTCAGACATTGTTTTAGCTGCTGGGGCCGACCGCTCAATCCAAGTGTTTGATATGAACCACGGCTGTGTGGCAACAAAGATCTGCGATGCTCATTCCAGAGCCGTACACCACCTGTGCCAGAATAAGGTAAGAGCATTCAGAGGAAAATGCTACAAGAAACCTATTTATATATCTGGGGCATACTTAGTGGAAACAATAAAATGCTTAAAATGTCAGTCTATAGTCCTGGATTCAAACTGGATTATTACTTGGTCAGTTGTTGTATAGATGCTCTGACTGCAGTATCTCGGTTAAATAGCAGACTCAGATTTAAGCTGT
>JBBPDB010009235.1:0-13127 GCA_037974465.1 Brachypetersius altus | reverse complement strand
CCTTCAGCAGACCACCACTGGGTCCCTGAGCAAGACCCTTAACCCCAAGTTGCTCCAGGGAGAGACTGCCCCCTGTATTTAGGGAATGGAAGTCGCTTTGGATAAAAGCGTCTGACGAATGCCGTAAATGTGTGTAACTCTCCAAAACTACACCCGCTGGGCCTATCCGCGTTTCCCAGCAGCGGCCCAGGAAGAGTTAGCGCTGCACACGTTCCTGCATGCACTTTCTCCCGACAGTCTGCAGCAGCATGTGCGCCTCCACGTGCCGACCTCCCTGATGGCGGCATTAGAAGAGACGGAGCATGCAGAAACCATTTTGAGCGGCCGACCCAAAGTTTCCCCCCACCGGAGAGTCGCAGCCGGCGAGGCAGAGCCAAGAGAAGCCCCAAAACAAGTTGCCGAGGGTAGCATGAAAGGCGAGAAAACCCCTTTAGCGAGAGTGTGTTTCCGCTGTGGCTGCGTGGGACACATCGTCCGATATTGCAGTGAGCCACTACCAAGCGAGAAAACCCAAAAGCCGCCGGGAAATGCCCAGTGAACGAAGCAAGGAGGGCTGCACCGTCCGCCTTCCCCCAAGCCCCTCTAAAGAGAAGCGAGCCGCGAGTGGGACGACTGGGAGACCCTGAAGGCCTCCGAATAGAGTGCGCCATCGATGGAGTCTGCTGCCGAGCCTTAGTGGACACCGGCTCCACCATCACCCTCGTCCGCCCCGGGGTCCTGCCGCAAATCCAACACTCGAACCCGCCTGGCTGGGAAGGAACCACAGTGCATCTCTCCACGGTGACAGATGATAGAGCTGTGATGAAAAGGAGACCGCTGCTGACACTCACCGTCCACGGAGTAGAGATAGAGCACGAGGTGTGGCTGGCCGAAGTAGTCAAGGAATGTGTTCTCGGAGTGGATGCACTGGTCAAGCTTGGAGCCACGGTGGACGTTCACGGTCCAGTTGTACGTGGCCGCACCGGACGGACCCACACCGCAGCAGAGAGGCAGCGACGTGGATGCCGAGGTGAGAGTGTACGCGGACGGGGCTTGTGCAGCATCGCATCGAGATGGGCAACACCATCCTGATTCGCCTGCGACCACACCGGCTTTCCCTGAACAAGCAGCAGGCCACGGAGCAAAAGATCGAGGAGATGGCAGCCACCGGCGTGATCGAGCCATCGGACAGCCGCTGAGCAGCCCCAGCCGTCCTGGTGAGAAAGAAAGACAACAGCTGGAGGTTCTGCGTGGACTACCGGCGCCTCAACCAGGTAACGACCAAGGACTCCTACCCTTTGCCGCATATCAACGACGCATTAGATAGCGGGGTCGCGGTGGTTTACATCGCTAGATTTGCAGGGCAGGTATTGGCAGGTCGAATTAGCAGCGGACGCCAAGCCAAAAACGGCGTTCTCCATTGGACACGGCCTATGGCAATTCAAAGTTATGCCGTTCGGGCTTTGTAATAGTCCAGCCACGTTTGAGAGGCTGATGGAGCACGTATTAGGGCATATACCACGGACAAAATGCGTGGTATACCTGGCAGTGGCACGGCCCTTACATCGGCCCACAGAAAAAGCGGGGAGTTTTTCGGTGGCATTCGTGCAGCTGCGAGAGGCGCTAGGGAAAGCCCTGGTGCTGACAAGCCCGGACCTGAACAAACCGTTCGTCATTGACACTGATGCGAGCGATGGGGGCATCGGTGCGGTTCTGTCACAGGTCATGGAAGAGGGGGAGCGCGTCGTTGCTTATTATAGCCGAGCCCTGAGTCAGCCAGAATGGAACTACTGCGTGACACGGAGAGAACTGCTCGCAGTAGTAAAGAGTCAACGTGTGTGGTGGCAGCTGCTGGTGCCCCGTGGGCTGCGTCAGGAGGTCCTGCGCTCAGGAGTTGGCCATTTCGACACCGCGAAAACCTTAGCACGACTGTGTGGATGTTTTTACTGGCTGGGTTGTCGACGCGACGTCGAAAAGATCGTGCACCGCTGCGACGCGTGCACGGCAAAAAAAGGGGCCGGGGGAAAAATTGCGCGCCCCGATGCAGGCTTATAATGTGGGGGCTCCCATGGAGAGGGTGGGGGTCGATGTGTTAGGGCCGTTTCCCCAAACGGAGGCCAGCAATCACTATGTCTTGGTGGCCATGGATTATTTCACCAAGTGGCCCGAGGCATACGCGATTGCCGACCAGAGTGCAGAAACGGTCGCGGCAAAGCTGGTGGAGGAGTTTTTTTGCCGGTTTGGGGCGCCGGAGGAGGAGCGACCAGAGTCGCAACTTTGAAGCGCAGCTGGTTGCCGAGGTGTGTGCGAGGCTGGGCATCCACAAGACCAGGAAATCACCACTGCATCCGCAGAGCGACGGTCTTGTGGAGAGATTCAACCACCCCTTGGCAACCCAACTGGCGATCCTGGTCGCAGACCACCAGCGGGACTGGGACTGCCACCTGCCCCTTGTGCTGTGGGCATACAGGTCGGCGGTGCAGGACAGCAGGCAGTGCACCCCTGCAGCATTGATGTTCGGCCGGGAACTGCGGACGCCGGTACTCTTGGTGTTAGGGGCCCCCCCAGAACCTGAACTCATGGGGCCACCCCGGCCGGACTATTCCCAGCGGTTGCGGGAGCGATTCCGGGTGGTCCACGCCTTGGCGAGAGAGAGCCAAGGGGGGGCCACCGGCAGACAGAAGTGGGCTTACGATCTGCGCAGCCGGGGGCATGATTTCACTGATGTCTGGGTGTACTGCCCCTCCCGGAAAAATGGGCGGAGTCCCAAGTTAGACTCCCACTGGCATGGACCGGGCGAGGTGCTGCAACGAGTGGGTGAAGTGCTGTACTTCGTAAAGAGTAATTCACACATTCGTATTTACAGTTATCTCACCCAAATACAAAGAATTTAATAGTAACTTTCTCTTCACTGTTTTAGTGATGAATAGGGGTGAAGAAATTTCAGCGCGCTGAGCAGTTGGATTCAATGTAGCCATTCTCTGTTGTGGAGACAGTGACTGTTGGCAGCTGCTAGAGTTAGTCCTTTTCCATTGAATTAAAATGGGGCTTGTATAATGAAGTGGTGCTGGGTTCCTGAGCAAGACCCTTTACCCCAAGTTGCTCCAGGGAGACTGTCCCCTGTAGTTAGCGAATGGAAGTTGCTTGGGATAAAAGCGTCTGATAAATGCCGTAAATGTAAATGTAGTTGTCGGTCCACTGTCAGAATTCACTGGTGTTTGGGTTTGCCTGACTCCTTTTGTCTGAAGTCATTCTGGCTCATTCATGGCTTTTGCTTTGTGTTTTTGAGTTCGTTAATAAAGAACTAAGAATGGAATTTTGCAATTTTGCCTACCTTTATGTCGGAGTCATGGGGGACAATCTTATGTGTACAAATACTAATAACACATTTATGATGGAAATGTTGGAGTGTTTTGAAAATGGGATCCTTGACCTGCTAGAAGATGAAAAAACTTTGTTTGTTTGCAAACAAAGCACTTGTGCCTGGCTGCCAGATCTTTCTCAGCTTTGTTTAAGTTCCTATCTGGTTCTCATCTTAAGCAGTCTCTTTCAAACCCAAACCCAGCACTGAGATACTATAATTCATTGTGAATAAAACTGGGAACAGTTGAAATTTGGGTTCTTGTCAGAACTGCCATGGAGTTGACCCAGTTTTTGCACTTGTGAAAATGGTATGTTAACCCTGCAGCTTATTCACGTTTGGCAGCGACATGAGACCCAAACTGTTTCATTTTGTAGAGCTGAAATTAAACACATTCGGCAAATCTACTAGACCATTTCTGTTCCACCACATCTGCATCAAAAAACATGTGCTCTGCATGTTTTTAATTTCCGAAGAATGCTTAGTGCTGTTTGTCAAGAGTCGTCTCTCCTCCAGGGTTGGCGTCAGAAGAGAATGAATGAGGAGGCGTATGAAATTCTAATCGGGGAAGAGGGGGGCAAATGCCTACAGGCTGGTACTAGCATAGTGGGTAAAATACTTACCTGTGAACCCGATGACCACAAAGTGGCGGTTTCAAACCCCCACTTTCTACCACAGTTGCTCAGGATAAAGTGCCATAAAAGTCTTCTAAAACAGAAATGTGGAAAGCTGTTAACAAAATAAAAAAAATAATAATAGCCACACCTTAGTTCACCTTTCAGGGTAAATTGAAGGTGTTTGTTAAATTAGATTTTTAGACTTGAGTGACATTTCAAGTTAGATGTGACCACATCTGATTTGCATTTACATCTGATCACATCTGAGTTGAATTTGCTGGGATGTTCCTATTGCTTGCCATAATTACAGTACATGCATAAGTATGCTCACTAGGGAGATGCAACTAGTCATGTTCATGAGCTTAGATATTGATGTGAACCATTTCCTAAAGACTACAGCTAGCCAAACAATCATGCTGTATTTTACAACAGTGGAGTGCTGTGATTAACTAAAACATAACCAAAATCATTAGAGTAGGATAACTTTGTTAGCAGATAATATTAGCTAAAAGACACACCCTATCATTAATAGTCAGAGTAAGGTATTATTTGATTAAAGTAAAACTACAGCATCAGTAGTAAAATAATCCATACTAGGACTTTGCTTTCACCTACAGTCAATTTAGAATCCCTAATTCACCTTACATGCATGTCTATGGTCTGCAGGATAAACCAGAGACCCCGGGGGAAACCCGTACCACCACGAAGAGAACATGTAAACTCCAGAAACACAAGGCCAGGACCCAGATTTGAACCCCCAAACCTGGAAGTGTGAGGTATCATGCTTCCCACGACTCCACAGTGTTAATATTCATCAGTTCACCAGCAGGAGAACTACAGTGGTGTGCATGCTGGGCTTTCATGGAGCACTGTTGCTCATTGCTGAACATCTACAGCATAAGAGCCCTTCTGTGAAACATGGTGGTGGTAGTATCATTGTATGCACCTATTTTGCCAGGACAGCTTACCATCATTAATGGAATGTTTACTTGCAATTATTTCTGCACAAGGGGGTCATACCAGATACAGAATGCAAAAGTTCACCTATATTTTCTGATCAGAGAAATGTAATATTGGATCATTTTATTTTTCTCTAAAAATACATGACAAAGTATATTTTGATTTTGTTTGTTTAAATATGTTCTCTTAATCTACTTGTAGCACTCTGTATCGGAAGACATCTTGGGTTATATTTATGAAGAAATATTAATTATAAAGGGTTCACATACTTTCAAGCACCATAGTATAATATGTGATGCAGAACCACCCCATAATAACAAAAACATGGAAAATCTGGTCTGACTGGTCTAACTAAGACACATGTTCAGAAATCTGAATAAATGTGCATTGAATCTGTTTTGAAAAAAGTTAATCATACAAAGGCTGGAAATTCTACTAAATATATGCGAAGAAGCATTTCCCAATCTGAACACTAATGAGGATCTAAACATTTTACAGATGTTTGAAAAACAGACCTTTTGTCTTACAGACCTTTTGTCTCCTCGCCACCTCTCTCAGGCTGTCTCTTGAGTCATTTCTTGTTCAAGAAAAGACTTGGTTGAAAAGAAGAATGTTGAATTATTAGCCAATATTATTATCAGCCATTCTTCATGCTGTGTATTAATTTTAATGTAAGAAAATTTCATAACATTCTGATGATATTATGCCATTACAGATAATGGTTTTTAAATAGAGTTTGTCTGTATTCTGCAAGGATTTCTGAATCTGGATTATGCTATAGGTTATGAGTCGCGTGCATGAGAATAAAATGGTAAAGGCCATTAAGATTGTCTCAATTATCGGGTTGACTCACAAATGCATAGCAAAATTGGAGACAGCAGAGACAGCATGGTATGAGTAAAAATAACACATTCTAATCATCTGTAATATGGGGCTTCTTTGACGGAAATCTCGACCAGCAAAGCTGTGGTTAGCTGTGATAGCATGCAAAGGCAGTGGCCAACACTCACAAGTATCAACCATCTAGCCAACATGCCTTTCCCAACGATAGAAGCCCTAGTTATCCTTTCAAAGAAAAAATATGCACCTATTAAGCTGCCGAGTAATTAACTGTGCCTTATCCCAAGCTCTGCCATTGGTCGGTTGACTTATAAAGGAAACACTTTTCTTAGTGGCTAGCATAAGTTTCTAATTCATGGCTAAGTAGCCTGTGTTTACCAAGGAAGTCTGTGGGAATTGCTCTGTGATTTGCAGCAAAGGCAGACGCAGGTTGGTGGTTTGAGTTTGGACGAACAGATTACGAGGTTAAGGTTTAAAGTTCCTGTTTCTCTGGGCCTGCCTCATTGTATTAGTGGAAACACGTGAGCCTGAAAGGTGAGGACCAGGGAGGTCTTCCTGAAGGTTAGCATAAGCATAGAGACTGAAGCCTATAATCTGCCGAGTAAGGCTATTCTTCAGTGGCGTGTTGTTGCGGTTTTGTGGCCCTGTTGATTCTGCTGCTATTCTCACCCCGGCCCAGAGAAGCCCTGGGGGAAAACATGTGCACGCCAAATGTGCCTCCAGTGAACTGTGAGCAGGGCACTAAGCCACACAGCACAGAGTGGTGTTTCTGCAGACTTTCAGAAACATCTTATAAAAGAGGAAGGTGAGGAGAGCCTAGAGGAACCTAAATGGTGTCTGCCAAGCGAAGGCCTCGCAGAGGCGGAGGAGTTGCTGGTATAGTATTCACTTAGTCTTGAAGCCTTTGGGAACATAAATTGCTTTTAAGTCCTATGAAAACAAGGGATACGCCAGCAGTACATTCGGATTCTGCCGATGGTGGGTTAAATGGGGCAGAGAAGCGTGTCCACCTTTGGAGGTGATCAGAGATGCACAAAACGCTTGTGAAACCAAAAGGTTCAGGAAGGAGGAATCTTACAAGGTTGTCTGTGAGGTTTATCTCAAAGCATCCAGGCTAGCCTTCTAATTAGCTGCTTTAAAGTCCATTGCTGATAGCTGTGCACATACAGCTTGTAGAATCTGCTTAAAAAATAGAATAGAACGGAACGCTTTGGAACACATGAGCTCCAGCCAGGACCTTTGGGCTAGTCTGGAGTGGGGTTTGGGCTTCAGAATAAATCATCCAGTATCAGTACTCACTAGTGCTCTTGTGGTTGAATGCAATCTGATCCTCACAGCAATGTTCTGACATTTAGTGTGCAACCTTTCTAGAAGAGTAAGGGGTGACAAACTCCCAGCAATACGTTCAGATTCTGTCAATGGTGGGTTAAATGGGCAAAGTAGTTGGTGGACAAGCATTTCCATCTTTGGAGATGTATATGACCACACAACGTTTGTGGTGTGAACACTAAAGCGTCCTCCTGTGACCCCGATATCAACAACAAATTGTTAATGTTTAAAAGTTAACTTACAAAAACATAATTTGACCAGGGGGTTGGTAGGATTTAACCATTATTAACCATAATTTGAGTTGTATCTAATATATGATATAGCTTCATGGTTGGAGTGTAGTAGGTAATACAGAATAGGGTTTAAGTACACCATGCTTGACCAATCAGTTCTTGGTCAAGACTCCTAATACTCTATGAATAAGATGCATAAATGGACAAGAACCTTTAAGTTTGCTATATGGAAATGGATTCTGTCCTCATTGGCTAGCCAGTATATCAGTTACACTGTGCCTGGGACTAATTAAATAATAAGTCTCAGGTTTTAAAGCCTGACCTCTTGACTGTTATTTTGCTTTTCAGGATTACAACAACTGGATCAAATTTGGCCACGTCAGCTTAGTAGAAGAGCAACAATCAAAGCCTTTTTAAATCTTCAGTAAACATTTCATGGAGATGATTGTCGCACAGGCAGACTAATTCTTCAGACACATTATCACAGCAAGGTAACATGTAAACATAGTAATCATGTGACATTGTTTGCTCAAGGCTTTTGTTGGTTTGTTGTAAAACAGAATATATGCTGAATATTGCAAACACAGTGGAAAACACGAAATGAGTCAAAAGAATGTGATGTAGCAGTTTGTTAGTCTTGGATGTCCACTGCTTTGTACACTTATGTGGGACATCTTATGTGACCATTGATATGGTTATGAAAATGCATTATGTTCAAAGTCCTCAGCATGTAAACATTTGATAAACGTTTGTCCACTGCAAATAGGAAAGGCTGGAAGAATGAGTATTAACAATATTATAAGGCAGACTGGGATCTTGATGTCAGAGTATCCAGGCTAGCCTTCTAATGAGTGAACATAGCTGCGTTAAGGTCTATTGCTGATAACTGTGCACATACAGCTTGTAAAATCTCCATAGAAAAGCATGGGCGAAAGAATGGTACATGAGCTCCATCCAGTACCTTTGGGTTGATCTGGAGTGGTGTTTGGGCTTCAGAGACAATCATCCAGTACCAGTACCTGACCTCACTAGTGCTCTTGTGGTTGAATGCAATCTGATCCTTACAGCATTTAGTGTGCAGCCTTCCTAGACGAGTAAGTGCTGTTACTGCAGCAAAGGGGTGACAAATTTCCAATAATCATTTAATTGTGGTAAATGAGTCATAAATGTCTGAATCCAAAAGTTTGAGCTGAGCCAGACCTTATGCATATGAATCGAGTCCAGTGGGTAAAATGTCTATTTAAATGCAAGAAACATGAATTTAATTGTTCAACCCACTGTTCGTTTCACTGGAGTCTGTGCAACACTTTCAGCTTGTAATAACAACAGTAATTCACTGTGAAGATTTTATGGAGAAGTCCGTCTCATATGTCAGTAAAGAACAGGAAAGAGACCTTTTTCTGACATGCTTGTGAGTCATGACCCCAAAGTCAAGAATGACTGTATGAATTTAACACTGTGAGCCTTTAGGGAATAATGTATGCTTTGTGGACATAGGAGACATAGCACTGATGTAGAAATCTCTTTTTTCTTCATGTAGCCTCCTAATTGCATTAGAAATGTATGTCATTTTCAGTTCTGTGAATAAATTATATATAATATTATATATATATATGCATTTAAAATTCAAATATTCATTTTTTTTGTCATTAGACAACCCTAGTATGCACGACTACATTCTGGAAAATATTACCTGAATGATGTAAACCGACTTTATTATTGCTTTAAAAAAGCATGTTCCCATATACTTCCTTTTGGTTTGAGGATGTCTTAAGGTTGTTAGGCTTTATTTTATGCACTAATAATAATAAAACCTCTAGTTATATTATATATATGACTCTTACAACTAAACGCAAATACATAAGGATTACTTGCTCTATAATTTACAAGTTTAACAAATATAATCCCCACATTTTCCAGTGGAAGGCCCTTTCTAGACTTATAATGACTGGCCTGTACTGTTCTGCTGACACACGGGCCGTAAGGCTCTTCGAGGAAGGACTATTTCTGCCCGTACTCCTATGAGAGCAACACAGGCTACTTTCTCTCCTGAAATAATTGGAGGAACCCTCCTGTGCACCAACGGCAGCTGAACCAAAGTCAACAATCTGTATGTCTGACAGGAACTGGGGGAATAAAGAGTCAAACTCTGGCTGAATTACATTCATTTTTAGTGCATATTTGGAACAGCCCCATGTAATAAAGGTCAATTTTGGAAAGAGAAGCACAAGTGCATCTACTTATGCACGCACACACCCATACACACACATTGCGGTGTGCACGTGCACCTGCTGTGCATGTTCAGGTTTGCCAAGAACTGATTTTAGTCTGCGTTGGACAGGTTCAGCTCAATATATGATCAAAAGCAGGTTTTCTTCTTGAATGTTATCTTTTAATTTCTTTGCCTTTCAGTTCCTCATGCAAGTCATTGCTAATGTTCTTTGCTGTTAGATGAAGCTCCACAGTATTTTGTTACTCATGAGGTTGATTATCATTATTGCAAGAAAACAACAATATGTAGATGACCAGTTACAGTTTTAGAAGAACGTTTCTGTGAAAGTTATCCTTTAAAGTATTTATGTGGTTCAATAAAAGTAAGAAAAGTATATTGTTAAGAAGATCAGTGACGTAGTAAAAGCTTGGATTGCTGTTATTACTTGTATTGCTGGTATTGTTTTCATTATGATGATAATAATGAGGATGATGAGGATGATGATGATGATGATGATGATGATGATGAATATTATTGTTGTTACTGCTGTTTGGGGGTTTTCTATTACATTCCATCAATAAACAATTGTTTGATTGTTTGTTTGTAGCTTTTATCACCATTGATGATAGGCTCAACTTTTACACTCACAAAATGTGTTATTCATTGATTGTCACAATAAAAATAATTACACAAAAAAACAATACACTTGCAGCAATATAACTGCGACTTGCCAAATGGTAGTTTGTCTGTATGGTGCACCTAAAGCATCCTCAAAGCTAATTTGAAGTTTAAATCTGTCACTGCCTTTTCCAGCTGCTGAATGCACTCAGAAGAATGTTTTCTCTCTTTCTCACTTAATGCATTTTAGCAGATGCCAAGATTGGCATTTACAGAGCTCACATTACCTCCCTTAGAGAGTTTATAAACACTAGGACTAGAACTTTCTTCTCAGTGGCATTTGGACCACTGTCAGTTTTAAGAAGCTAACATATCTGATAGTCCATAAAATAGCTTGGAAATCCTTTACAGTCTCTTGAAATCAAAACTAAAATTTATATATAGATCTTATTTGAATGGGACAATAGTTTTACCAAGGCAGTTATCCCTTTTAAGTCCTGGTTTGATCATCATATTTCTTAAACACAAATGAGCACCAGAAACTCAAAAAAGTGTGAAAAATCTGTCACGATCTGTTTTGCAGTTTAGATAAAGATATGCACATGAGCATGAAACCATCAGGGGTGTAACCGAAAAAGTGCTAACCCTCGCGGTCTCAGTGGTATTGTGTGAAGGGCAGTTCTAGCTAGTTGGGGGGAACTCCCACCTCCCCCTATTATAGATAAAATCATAAATTAAGTCAAAAAATAAAAGCATAAACATCGCATCCAACAACAACATTGGAGGTAGTTCACTTTATTTGTGAAAAAATTTCACTTTTTCCTGAATCTAAGGATTTTGCCTATCTTGCTATTTTATTATACTCTCTTGGACCCTGTGGGCTTTTGTAATGCCTGAGCATGTGAGTGTAAGTTCACAATGATCAATGGGGCCTTTGGCATGCCACAATCAAGCACGCCATGGCAATTACACTTCTATCCAAAGCTGGGAAGAGCTTCAAAGATAGTCATTCAGGCCAAAGGAAAGTAAATGCTGAGAGCTGGAACTGCTGAAACCCAAAATGCCTCAAATTCATGAAAAAGTGATCATTTTTTTTTACACACACCTATTTGCATTCCCACCCAAGCGTGCAATGCGGTACTGTGGTTTAGGAGGCAATCAGCCAATCTTGGTTGTATGATAAATAACCTTCGCCAGTTCATTTCTCCTGTGATTTTCTCCTTTCCAGGCAATTTCACTCGCTGACAGCCCCAAGCGCGTGATTGCCGCCAGGGAAAAGTGAATGGGTGTTTATCTGACGGAAGTGAATGGCTGAGAAAAAGAGGAAGAATGGTTGGAAGTGTGCATGTGTGTTATGTTGGTCTCAGCTTGAGTGATGGTGTATGTGGGCATGTAGCTGGTGGCCTTGCCTTCCACTTGCTTTCTAACGGCGTTGTGGTTTGTCGCAATGCTCTGACTAATTGAGCGTACAGGACAAATGGTTACTGGAACTGTTCACAGGATATAGACTTGAGTACACTTAAGCTATATATCATGTTTCCTGTAGTCTAGTTTATGCTGAAAGGGGAATAACATCTCAACCAATTTAACATCCAATGATACTCCAATATCCCACTACTATTATTTTGTGGCTATAGGAGAAAAACCATCAGATACCATTCTGACCAAACTGAAACCCTAACCTTTTTATAACCTGGGTCATATAGAGAAGTAATAATTCAGCCAATCAACTATTAATTGGTTAAAATAATAATCCTTTTGAGTATCGTTAGATGGACCATTTACAATTAAGCATGAGATTATGCCAACTGGTAATTAGCTTTAATTAATTCTTGGCTATGTTGGTTGTTAATAAAGCTATTCCACATTCAGTGTGCTCAGTGACTTTAACAACAGTTTAGGAATGCATTGTACAGCTGCAAACGAACCCTTCGGAAATACCTGGATTTCTGTATTGATATTACAAATAAAATGTTCATGTTAATCTTCATCTAAGCCTTCTAGACATACACCTTCTAAGTAAACTAATGACATGCAAACAGTTGTTCTTTTCATGAATCTTTGTGTTAACTTCTCTAAGAGCTAAGTGGCAAAGATGTTTAAACTAAGTAAATGTGGGAAGTTGAAGTGTGAGTATCACATATTCTTTCTAAGTTAATTAACAGCACACAAAGGTTACTGGTTACTGACGAATCTGTCCTTCTTGAGAAAGGCTGGTCAGTGTAAACCATGCTTCAGATGAAGTGTTACAGAGAAATACGCTACAAAAGCATTGCTCAAGACCTGGGTGTACACCAATCCCTAGTGAGACAAGCCTAACTGTGGAGAAACTTTAGAACTGTTTCTATTCTCCCTAGGAGTGGGCATCCAGTTAAAACCACTTCAAGAGCACAAAGGGCAGTCCTGAAAGGGGTGAGAAAGAACCATAGGGTAACAGCAAAAAAAAAACATAGAAGAGTCCGCAAACTACAAAAAGAAAAACAACTTTGTTCAGGTACTCACCATTAGAACAACACTAAACAGTAATGTAAACAGTAATGGTGTTCATGGAAAGAAACCACAAAAGAAGCTGCTGTCCAAACAAAACCCATCTCAAGTTTTCCCAAGACCACCCACAGTCCTTTTGTGAAAATGTTCTATGGATAAATGAGACAAAAGTTGAAATGCTGTTAGGGTGTACTCACACTAGGCAGTTTGAACTGTGCCCGAGTGCGTTTGACCACCAAAGCGCGGTTCGTTTGACTAGTGTGAGTGCTCCGAACCATGCCCGGGCGCGGTTGGTTTAGCCGTCCCTGGCTCGGTAGAAGAGGTGAGCCAGAGCACGGTTCAGTTGGACTCGGGCACGATTCGTATGTAGTGTGAGCGCTAACCGCGCTGGAGCACGGATCAGGACGCGCGACACCACGTTTTTGCGACGCAGGAGTTTGGAGCGAGAGGCGGGAGAGGCTTTGTCCTTTAATTCAAGTTATTTAAAGCTA